>JANPWX010017226.1:55521-95897 GCA_024734555.1 Trochalopteron elliotii
TAAAATGGAAAAATAAAACTTATTCTCTTTTTCCGATTGGCTACTTTTCATTTATAACACAGGGCCATCCCTGGTGGGGACACAGGGCCATGGTGGGGACACAGGGCCATGGTGGGGACACAGGGCCATCCCTGGTGGGGACACAGGGCCATGGTGGGGACACAGGGCCATCCCTGGTGGGAGCACAGGCATCCCGTGCTGCCAGCCAGGACAATCCAGGCACAGAGCAGTGACTGAGGTGCCCAGGCTCAGCACCACCATTTTCCTGGGTCCAGCCAAGCAAAAGTGTGGATAGAGGAGCAGAGTAGAGGCAGCAGGAACTGCTGTGAGGTCCTTGTCCCCGCCGGCTGTGGCAGGGGTGGCTCGCTGATGTCACCACATGAGGAGCTGTCCTGCCCGCACACACGGGAGGGACACACCCTGTGCCTCGGCCCCAGCACGCCCCGTCCTGGAGGGTCTGGACAAAATGTGGTAAAAAGCTCTTTAACGACAGGATCGTTGGCCGTGGTCACCTCTGAGCTGTGCCAGGTGGCCCGGGGGCAGGGAGTGACACCCAAGGAGTGTCCCCTGCTGGGGGGAGGTGCTGCAGGACAGGGCAGATCCTGTTGCACATCCTGGAGCATCTGCAGACACGGGGCTGGCTGTGCTCAGTTTCCTGCTCTCGGCTGAAGGAAGGACATGCAAATACCTTCAGCACCCGGCGGGCCCCGGGCTGCCCAAAACCTCCCTCGCCCTGGGAGGGGGCAGCTTTGGGGCCAAGGCTGCCTTGATTCTGGTCTGCAATATCCGTCCATCCTTGGGAAGGAAAGGGTGGGGGCAGGGGGCAGGGAAAGCCGGGCAGGGCACTCCTGCAGGGCTGGGACACTCTGACAATGCTGTCAGGGACCCTGTGGGGCACTGGAGCCCTGAGAGCTCCCAGGACCAGACCAGCAGCACCAATTCACTGGTACAGCTCAGACTGGGACAGGCTGGAGGCAGCTCCCATGGATATGGACACAGTGTGGAATTAGGGGCTGTGCCCCAGTGAGGGGGGGCACAGTGGGAGGATTTGTGATCCACCAACACCTCTGAGCTGACCCCTCTCCCCTTGCTGGGGTGAAAATGGAGCCTTGTCCCCAGCAAGGTGCTTCCTTCCATCTCCCAGGTTTCAGCTCAGAGGGTTTTGGGAAGGGGAAGGAGTGGGGTTCTGGGGTTCTCTCTGCTCCTTTGCTTCCCCTGATTCAGCTGCAGCAGCTGAGCACCAAGGTGGGGATGGGCAGTGCCAAACCCTGGAGCCACGCTCAGAGCCAGGGACAGTCACCCAAACGTGGCAAAGGTTTCAGAGAGCAAGAAAACCCCTTCTGTTGGTGATGCCCCAACCCTGGCAGTGCCCTGGGAGACAAGATCTTCCAGGGAAAAACAGGAGGGACAGATTTTGAACATGCTTAGGTGTCAAATCCCAGAGTGATTGGGTTGGGAAGGACCTTAAAGCCCATCCAGTCCCACCCCTGCCCTGGGCAGGGACACCTTCCACTGTCCCAGGGTGCTCCAAGCCCTGTCCAAGCTGCTTTGTGTCCTCCTATCCCTCCACATGCCTCGGGCTGGGTGAGTGCTGCTCCCTTGGGACCAGGGCTCTTATAATCCTAAAAATCCCACCTGCCTCACCTCGACCTGAAGGAGACTCAAAGGGTCCCTGTCACCCTCGAGGCTCCAAAAGAGCAACAAAGCGAAATGCTTTTGTCACTACAGGGGTTCCCTGATGTCACCTCGGGCCATCAGGTGACCTGCAAGGGGGGACACGGCAGGAGAAGAGGGACCCTCTGGCGTGGGGTGGGACTGGAGGTCCCTGCTGGCGCACCCAGTGCCACAAAGGCCGGAGGATTTGGCTGAGAACTCGCGCCGGGTGTGACTTTTACAGCCTCCGGAGCAGCCGCTGCCACCGCCGAGCCATCACCGCGCGTTAAATAAAACACATTGCCAGTGAGGTCATCTAATGGCCCATTATTTCTTTATTTGAACTTTTTACCTTCACCTCTTCCTCCGTGCTGAATCAGCTCCTTGGCTTGGCACTTTAATTCCTGCCCCATTTGGGAGATTGATACGGGCTCCGGGGGAGCCTGGGCAGGGCTGGGGGGATGCCGAGGCTCCATCCCGGCCCCGGGATGAGGCAGGAGGAGCCGGGATGTGCCCCGGCACCCCTCGGGGTGTGCGGGGTTTGCACAGAGCGAGGGTCCGGCCACAGCCCCCCGTCCTCGTTCAGTCCAGGGGGCTGGGATTGGAGTTCTCTCCAAAAGGAGTGGCACCGTTTTCGTCCCTTTTCCTCGGGATCCTCGGCTCATCCCGGCGGGCAGGAGTGTTCTGGAGGGGCACCGAGAGCTGGGAGTGGGGCTGGGGGAGGCCGGGCAGTGCTGCAGAGCCACGCCGGGGGCACACGGAGGGAAAGAACAGCGGCTGCAAACTGAAGGGATCGAGGAATCACGGAATGGTTTGGGTTGGGCAGCACCCGGGTTCCGAAAGGGCAAAGGGGGAACGGGCTGGGACCTCTCGGGGCTGGGACCCCACTCAGCCCCCAGCCCGTGCCCGGGAGGTGCCTGTGTCACCCTGTGCCAGAGTGGTGTGGGGGGGACAGATCTGAGGGGCCACCCCAAGCCCCAAGCTGCAGAACAGGGTCTTGTCCCCACCACTGTTACAGAATCCTGGAATGGTTCGGGTTGGAAAAGACCTTAAAGCCCATCCAGTGCCACCCCCTGCCACAGGCAGGGACACTTTCCACTGTCCCAGGCTGCTCCAAGCCCTGTCCAGCCTGGCCTTGGGCACTGCCAGGGATCCAGGGGCAGCCACAGCTGCTCTGGGCACCCTGTGCCAGGGCCTGCCCACCCTCACAGCCAACAATTCCTGCCCAATCTCCCATCCAGCCCTGCCCTCTGGCAGTGGAAGCCATTCCCTGTGTCCTGTCCCTCCATCCCTTGTCCCCAGTCCCTCTCCAGCTCTCCTGGAGCCCCTTTAGGCCCTGCCAGGGGCTCTGAGCTCTCCCTGGAGCCTTCTCCTCTCCAGGTGAGCACCCCCAGCTCTCCCAGCCTGTCCCCAGAGCAGAGGGGCTGCAGCCCTTGGAGCAGCTCTGTGGCCTCCTCTGCACTGGCTTCAGCAGCTCCACGTCCTCCTGCTGTTGTTCCCCAGGGCTGGGGCAGCTCTGCAGGTGGGGTCTCACCTGGCTGGGGCAGAGGGGCAGAATCCCCCCCTCCCCTGCTGCCCACACTGGGGGCTCAGCCCAGCACAGGGGGGTTTCTGGGGTCAGTGCCCATGGCCGGGGCAGGCTGAGCCTCTCACCACCAACACCCCCAAGTCCTTCTCCCCGGGGCTGCTCTCCATGGGTTCATCTCCCACTCCGTGCTCATGGCTGGGATTGCCCAGACCCATGTGCAGGACCTTGGATCTGTTGAACCCACTTCTCCAGCTTGGGGAAGGATCTCCTGGGAATCCTGCCCAGTCCCTCCCAGCTACAGGATGGCTCCAGCACCTCCCTCCCCTCCACAATCCATCTGCAGGCACAACAGTCCCAGACTCAGCAATGTGCATCTAGTCAACACTCTTTTATTAAAAACAATTACAAAAAGTTACAGGTTACAATCGTTCTGTACAACCCAACCAAACCTCTGGTGCCTGGGGAGGTGATGGCAGCCCTGGGCCAGGACTGGCTCTGACCAAACTGATGGCATGGCTGGATATGGTTCCACTTTCCCAGGGACATCCCTTGGCACAGGCAACCCCCTCACACCCCCACCCCAAAAGCCTCAGTTTAGGCTGGACCATGGGGAAAGGGAGGGGAATGATGGAAGTCTCTTTGCCTGGCAGGATTCCTGCCTGGAGGAACGTCCTGCCTGCCCCAGTCCCAGGAGATGGGATGAAGCCAAGCAGCTCCACAAGCAGGACACCAGCACACTGTATCCATGTTAGAATTCCCTGGCTTTTCCAGCTGTGGGAAGGCTGGGAAGCAGGGGCTGCCTGTTGAGGAACAGGCAAGAGGCAAGAGCCAGGTCTGAGACCTGACGTGGCTGCTCCAGGGGCATTCCATCGCTGCAGCCAGGGGTGAAGATAAATGGGGGATAAACATGGGAAAGAGGCAGAAGCAGGAGCAAAGCCTCCCTCCCCAGCTGGGGAGCACTGAACTCTCCCACAGCCTGGGCAGGAAGAGCACTGTTCCCTGCAGGCAGTGGGATGGGGACAGGCCAAGGTGTCCCAAGGCTGCCTGGGGTAGAAGCCCCAAGGCAGGGAAGGAGCAGAGCTGGATGTGGAGCACTGGGGGGGCAGCAGGGAGCTGCATCCCCAAAAGCTGGGGTAAGGAACAGGCTTCCAGAGGAAACACAGATGGGCTCAGCAGTAACAGGAGTCTTTACAGCCCCACTTCTCCTCATGGCTCCCACAGAGCCTGGCAGAGAAGCCAGCAGCCTCAGAGGGCAGCAGTGGGATGGGGGGAGTTCACCAGGCCCAGTGTGGGGCTGGAGCAGGACAGCCCTGTCCTGGAACACAGCCCAGCCCACGCTCCTGCCCAGCTCAGCAGGACATGCAGGGGACACACAGCTGTCCCCAAACCCTGAGCCCAGCAGGGGTACAAAGGAGTGAGCAGGACCTGGCTCTGATAGGAACCAAACCCCAGCAGCTCCTCTGGCCCACCGCCCCCAGCCTGACACAGCCAGCCCATGCCAGGGACACAGCAGCCACCAAGGGACACAATTCCAGTGCTGCCCTGGGAACGGAGAGAAGGTGCTCCCTGACCCCAGATGAGAGACCCAACCCACAAGGATTGTTCCTCTCAGCTCTGCTGTCCCCAGACAGCAGCAGGGTCTGGGCAAGGGGACCCACCAGTGCCATCCAGTCTGCCTGGGCTCTGCCCCAGTGACAGTCACACCCAGCAGCTGCCTCTGTCCAGGGGCCAGACACACAGCTGCCTCCTCTGCTCTCTGCAGGACTCCCAACATGTAAACGAGTTGAAATGAAGGATTTTTCCCTATTGCTTTTGCCTCAACCAAGTCCCTGCATCAGGGACAGGCTGGTGGGGAGTCCTGCACACTGCTGAGGCCACCCTTAGGTGCAACCTTACCTGCACACCCCAAAATCCTTGTTCCCTGAACACAAGCTCACTGGGGCCCTGCTGGAGGCTGAGGGCCAGGGAAGGACAGCATTGTCCTACCCTGCAGTGATGGGATGCAGGTTCTCCCTGACTCTGGGAGCTGTTTGTTCCTGTCCTGCCACGTGGCTCCCTGAGGTCTGGGCAAGGTGTGACACCCGTGGCTTCCCCCTTTGCATTGACTGCAGAACCAGGTGCCCACCAGCCCTCAGCAAGGAGGCTCAGCAGGTGGCATAGAAGAACCTGGGGCACAGCAGGTGGCAATTCCCAGATCCCACCTCATTCCTCTCCCTCCAGCTGCTCAGAGCCAGCCTCCCTCTTCTGCAGCTCAGCAGTGGGATTGCACCAGGACCTCTTCCCAACTGCTTGACTGATCCTCAGCTTTTGCTTCCCACACCAGCTACACAATCCACTCACAGCTTCCTGCCCAACCTTCTTCCATCTCCCCCCTCTCCAAACGCTGCTTTGGAGTACAGAGGCAATTTAAGTTACATTTGGAATTAAAAAAAAACGTAAACGATCTACCTTTAACTGAACCAGAAAGATCTTTCTGCACATCTCCAACCTACCTCTAACAAGCTTCTCCTAGGAACCAAGAAGTTCTGCTTGTGCTACTCAAAACCACCTTGCCAGGCCCACAAGGCAGTGCCTGGGCCACAGAGAATCCCTCAGGTGGAGTCTGAGGATCCGAGAGCCACCACCTGGACAGGGGGACTGCAGGTGTGAGTCCAGGACTCCTGCTGGGATGGCAGGGGAGCAGGAACATGCTGCTGGCACAGGGGGACAGAGTGGCTGTGGGCATTTATTGCACTGCTTCTTCACAGAGGTGCAGGAGAACAGCAGAGAGACAACGCACAGGTCATCGCTTCACTTTGGCATCCTCCTTGATCTTCCACACCATCAGCTCCATGCAGGCCCGGGCGTCCTCGCTGGAGTCGTGTCCTTCCACTGGGGACACAAACACAGCCATGCCAGTGACCCCTCTGCTGCAGGGGCTGCCTGTTCTGCACTGCACTGCACTGCACTGCACTGCACTGCACTGCACAGCACAGCACAGCACAGCACAGCACAGCACAGCACAGCACAGCACAGCGAGCTTCCAACTGCCTCCTGTCCCCTGAGCCACAGCTGGGGATTTAAAGAATTCCACAGAATGGTTTGTGTTTTATGGCTCGTTCAAGCCCATCCAGTGCCACCCCCTGCCATGGGCAGGGACACCCTCCTCAATCCCACTCTAAGCCCCGTCCAGCCTGGCCTTGGGCACTGCCAGGGATCCAGGGGCAGCCACAGCTGCTCTGGGCACCCTGTGCCAGGGCCTGCCCACCCTCACAGCCAACAATTCCTGCCCAATCTCCCATCCAGCCCTGCCCTCTGGCAGTGGAAGCCATTCCCCCTTGTCCTGTCCCTCCATCTCTTGTCTCAATTCACTCTCCAGCTCTTCTGGATCCCCTTTAGACCCTGCAAAGTGCTTTAAGGAGTCTCCAAATCTTTCTTTTCTCCAGGCTGAACACTCCCAACTTTAAACATGTATTTTTTTCCACTAAACACACACTTTTCTGCTGGGCTTCAGCCCAACACCATCAGCTATGGAACAGCTGGGAGCTTCCCCAGCAGTGTTTACCATGTGCTCAGGGAAGATGGGAGGGAACAGGCCCCACTTCCAACAGGAGGGTCCATCTCAGCTGGCCAGAGAGAGAAGGGAGGGCAGGACCTGGCCTTGGCAGAGCCACCCTCAGCCTTCCCACACCACTCAGGGAGGGAAGCAGGGAGAGCTCAGAACAGGGGTCACACCGAAATGAGCTGTGGCTGAAGCTTCTTACTCCAGCACATTCCCAGCTACCACACACACAGAGGGGGAGAACACACCAGGAGTGAGAGGATGTGTCACCCTGAATTTTCCTGCTTTCCAGTGTTTGCAGTTTGCAGTCAAAGTTCTCACGCAGCTTCATATAAACTATGTAGACAGTTAGAACTTATCTATCTTGTTCACATATTTCTCCTCACAGAAGAAAAATGTGATTAATAGTAATGTTCACCAATGAAGTCAAGAAGGTGGCAACTTGTTTAGCCAATCTTTTGCCTTCTAGCCAAAATGCATAAAAGAATAGAGCCAGATAATTAAAATAGAGGAGCTTTCCTGACCTACTGTGCCTGCCTCGTTCCTCGTGTGCCTGAAACTGCGGCAAGGATGGGTTTGGGGAGGAGCAGAGGAAGGCAGGGCTGAGGAGACCACACCCATGAGGAAGTGAAAGGAGGTCTCACCGTTGTCCTGGATGATGCGTTTGAGGTAGTCGGCCATCAGCGTGCGCAGGGCGCGCTTGTAGGGCAGCCCCAGGCGGTGCGGGAACACAATGGCCGTGTCCACCACCGTGCCGTGGATCAGCTGGGGGAGGGAGAACAGCAACAGGGTTATTCCCCCACTTGTAGGAGCAGCCGTGGACGGCAGGGAGAGGGAACTCTGCACACCTGAGATATTCTAGAACACGTGGGTTTATTGCAAGGGTGGTGGGTAAAAAGGGCCTTTTGCCTTCAGCCACCAGCCTGGGCTGAGGGGAAGTCCCAAAGAGAGAGGGAGAGAGAGAACAAGAGGGTAAGAGGTAAGAGAGGTAAGAGAGGTAAGAGAGGAGAGAGCAAGAGAGCCAGAGAGAGGTGGCAGGGTCAGAGCACAGGGGGAAGAGAGCAAGGTCCTTGTTACAATACATTATATCTCATTTTGTGTTGAATATTCTAATTTACACTAACCAACCCCAGTACAAGACACAAAATCCTATAGAATCTACATACAGCCTATAGGAACTACTACATTACCATACTGTGTTATATTTTAAACTCTAAAAACTACTCTTTAGACTTTTCTTCTTTTGCTACATTGACCTTTGGATTCCTTAGCCAGCAGAAGAGTATTGTTCAATCCAAAGGGAATCTCCTTCAGCTGGCTGGGCTATTGTTTTCAGGGTATATAGTAAGTAAGGCTCAGCATCCTACAACTCAAAGCAAGCTTTCATTTCTATTTCGATTATAGGTTTCATATTTTCAGAATCTTTTGCTAAGCAATCATATTTATAAGGTTTCCCTGATTCATCTTCCTCAACACCCACTCCCACAGGGACAGGCACAGCCACGTGGGCTCCTGGTCACCTCTGTGCAATGCTCTCAGCAGCTTCCCACCCAACCAGTCTGGCAGGAGGCTCTGGCTGGATCCAGGATGACTCCCCTTGCAGGGTGTGCTCACAGCATTCCCACTGCTTGGCCACACGCCTGCCCCAGAGCCCTGAAACCTCTCATGCAGGGCAGCAGAGATTTGGGGCTGATCCAGTTTGTGGAACTCAAGCAGGACAGGCCAATCCTTAATCCCCCAGCCTGGAGAAGCTGGAATAGCTCTGGAGTCTTTCACAATTAAAAACTAAACTGAAGAGCCAGCTGACTGCACAACAGCCTCTGTGGGAGTTGTAGCAACCTTTCAACTGCTTCTCAAGATGAAGCAGCTCAGTCTAGTGAGTGGCATCCCTGCCCATGGCAGAGGATTGGAACTGGGTAATTTTCATGGTCCCTTCCAACCAAACCATTCTGGGATCATAAGATGGGGACAGAAGTGGGCAGGATGTGCACAGCAAAGCAGGATGTACATCACACTGGGGCTACAGAGCAGGCCTGGCCTTCAGGGTGCAAACCAACCCCAAATCCTCCCATCCGCCAGCAGTGACTCAACAGGAAGTTTTTAACCAGCACCAGCTCAGCAAGGATGGAATGGGACAAGGAAATTCTATCACTGAATCATATCAGAGTGTGTTTGGAGTTAGGACTTTAAAGGGCTTCTACTCCATCCCCTGTGATGGGCAGGGACACCTTCCACTGTCCCAGGCTGCTCCAAAACCCATCCAACCTGGCCTTGGGCACTGCCAGGGATCCAGGGGCAGCCACAGCTGCTCTGGGCACCTGTGCCAGGGCCTCCCCACCCTCACAGCCAACAATTCCTGCCCAATATCCCGTCCAGCCCTGCCCTCTGGCAGTGGAAGCCATTCCCTGTGTCCTGTCCCTCCATCCCTTGTCCCCAGTCCCTCTCCAGCTCTCCTGGAGCCCCTTTAGGACCTGCCAGGGCCTCTGAGCTCTTCCTGGAGCCTTCTCCTCTCCAGGTGAACACCCCCAGCTCTCCCAGGCTGTGCCCAGAGCAGAGGGGCTCCAGCCCTCTAATCCAACACCTCAGCTATGAATTGTCACCAGTCTGGAGGAACTGAGGATGCTGAAGAGGTCAAAGTGCTCCCTGCCCTGCACCAAGGGGCCTGGGGACAGCCAGAAGGCCCCACCTGACAAAATCAATAATCATAGGGCAGGCTGGCTTGTTTTAATACTGATTTCTTCCTCTCAGGCTAAGACAAGATTAATCCTTTGCTGTCATGAACTGCATTCAGTGGGAGCTAAAGGAATGTGGATGAAGGCAATCCCATATCCTGAGCACAGGAGTGAAGTGTAGGGCCTAAGAGATAAACCTGTGTCCTCTCCCAACACGGATGACTCCAACAGGACCCTGATAATCCCCTCTCCTCTCTGCCTCCAGGCACCAGCTCATGTTGCAGGACAACCCATAACTCCATCAGTAACAGCTCCACAACTGCCCCAGAACAGCTGCACTTTAACAGAAACAACCTGCTGCACTCCTCAGAGTATAAAACTGCCAACGTTATGGATAATCTCCCCTGGACTGCACTCAGCTCTGGCACCCTCCCAGACACAGTGGTAATTACTTATGTAGATCAGGAAGACTGAGGAAACAGGATAATAAAGCTTTAAATAAAACCTGAAATGCCATCAGCACTTGGAACTTGCCACAGCCATTAGTGAGATATGGCTTTACTGCCACAGCCCTGGGCCATTCTGCTGTGACACCCCATGGCTCTGCTGGATTGCTCTGGGCTCCTTCTCTTGGCAGCAGCTGTGGTGCTAAGAGAAAATCAAGCCTCTAAGAGGCCAAGGCAGTCATCTCGAGCTGATCTAACTGGAAATAATGTTTTTCTGATTATGATGAAGCCTCTCCAAGGCTGGGATGAAGGGTGCCACGGAGAGGTAAAGTGTTTCACAGCATTAAAAGCTCCTGTTTCCAACCCAGCACTGGGAGCTGGCAGCCACAGAGGCTTCAGCAGGAGAGCTGTGGGACAGAGAATGGCTGAGGGAAGTTCTGGCATGTGAGCACAAAGACTTGGCTCCTGCCTGCCACACGCTCTCCTGGTGACCCAGGACAAAGCCCTGGGGCCTCAGTGCAGGACACGCTCCCTGGCAGGACAGCAGAGCTGGCTGAGGGATGGGCACACTGGGATGATGAGGGCCAGGCAGGAAACAGGACAGGTAAGAGGTTAAAATAACTTCATCAAGGTAACAGCACAATTCCTAGAAAAGCTGGCATAGAATAGAGAACAGATCTGGCAGGGGTGAGAGGCAAATGATTTGGGATCAGTCATAAAATCATGGAACGGTTTGGGTTGGAAGAGACCTTAGAGAGCCTCTTGTTCCACCCTCCTCTAGACCAGGCTGCTCAGAGCCCTGTCCAGGTCTGTCACCCTGGGCAGCAGCAGCCACTAAAAGTTCAGGTGACATCATGAGTGACACACATGAGCCCACTCCCTTGCACTTCCACCACAAACAGCTTCACACAGGCTCAGAGACTGGAGAAACCATGGAATCCTGGAATATCCTGAGTGGGAAGGGACCCACAAGGATCACTGAGTCCCACTCCTGTCCCTGCACAGACACCCCAACAATCCCACCCTGGGCACCCCTCCTGGAGCTGTGGCAGCCTTGGGGCTGGGACCATTCCCTGGGGAGCCTGGGCAGTGCCCCAGCACCCTCGGGGGGAAGAACCTTTCCCTGAGCTCCATCCCAAGCCCTGACACAGCTCCAGCCCTTCCTGGGCTCCTGTGCCTGGTCAAACCATGAGAGTGAAAAGATCAGTACCTGCCCCTCCTCTTCCCCCATGAGGATGTTGAAGACCACAATGAGTCCCCCCTCAGTCTCCTCTAGACTTAACACACCAAATATCCTCAGCTGCTCCTCATGAGGCCCCTCCAGACCCTTCCCCATCCTCACAGCTCCTCTGGACACTCTCTAATGGGTGCATGGCTTTTTTATACTGTACTGCCCAAAACAGCACACAGGACCTGAGGTGAGGCCACCCCACTACTGGTCCTTGGAAATAACGTTCCTAAATTTGAAGGAGACACCCAACACCCCCCAGGGTGGGAAAGCACCACAGGGAGATGTCAAGGCAAGAGCCCAAGTTACCTTTAGTGCAAATAAGTCACTTTCCAAGCTGTGCCCAATCAGTATGGTGTCTGCACTGAACATGTTCAGCAGGACAGCCTGGACATCACGCAGGGTGATGCTCGTGTTCTCCAGGTCCTCTTCTGTCACACCTGAGAATCTGCAGAGCAACACAGGTGGGAGTCCTTCACTTGAAGAAACACCTCAAGGCCCAAAGCCCCTCAGCCCTCAGGGAGTGCTGTGGTCAGAGGAGTTTCAACAAGTGCTCCCAGCCACACCAAGCTCCTGAGAGAGCACAAAGCTCTGTCCCAGGGAAGACCATCCTCACCTGGTGTTGTAATCCACCACCTTGGAGTCTGGCTTGACAAAGGTGTCATACACCACTTTCAGCTCTGAGTTGATCACAGTTACTCTGGTCAGCTCCAGTCCTTGCTTAGTGTAGCACTGCAAGGAACAGGGCAGATGTGATGAGAGGCACAGGCCAGCCACAGTGTGGGATCTGTGCAGCCACTCACCCAAGTGCTGCAGCTCCCAAAATGCAGCAAGGCCAGGCAGCAGCACTGCCCAGAGTGGGCCAGTCTGAGCCTGCCAGGGCTGCACAGCCCTCAAGTCAAACACACCAATCAATAAGAGCTCATTTACACCTCCAGCACCAATATTCAGAAAAGAGAGAATGAGGTCAGGAAACAGCTTCCCTTCAGCCACTTGTGTAACACCTCAGCCAGTCCCAAAAAGCTTTGTTTTGGCTTTGGACCCACCATTTCACAGTCTAAGGCATAGATCCCAGGGTAGCCATCAGTTGTGGGCAGCTTCTCAAAAGTCTTCACAAAGCCATCCAGGCTCTCCTTGCGCCCATCGTGCACGTGTTGCTGAAAGGAAAAGACAGGGACAGTTGGTGATGATAAATAAGAAGACAAAGAGCCCACTCCAACAAACCTCCACTTTAACAAAAGTGAGTTTTGAATAATTTCTTAATGAGGAATAAGTTTTGCCTACAGTGAGCCTGAGAAGTTCAGAGCCACAGCAAACACAGCCATGGGCAGCCCTAATTCCAATGGCAGATCAGGGCTGGTGGCATCGTACTGACAGCACATGGAGGAGCAGGACAGCACGTGTCTGGGGAGAAGGAGCTTTCAATCTGGAGCAGAATTAGTCAGGAAAGGTCACACTGAGGCCTGACACTGATGTAACTGCAGCTCCTGTGGCCAAGACAAGCCCAGGTGCAGGATCCTAACCCCAGACACCCCAGTGTGAGCACCAGACCAGGTGCACATGACAGCAGACACCCAGAGCGTGTCTGTGTGTGCACCCACTCACAGCCACTGCATTCCACACCAACAGGAGCTCCAGCCCACCAGCACTTGAGGCATTAGAGGGCATTTCCAAGCACTCTGCATTGTTCCCAGCTAAAGCTCCAGGGTCAACAAGATCCAGCAGGAAAACTCAGGAAGTGATTTCACAAGTGGCTTAAGCCAGTGCATGACTGAGCTGCTGTTGCAACACAGGTACTTCCACACTCCTCCCAGCACAGATCCCAGTGGTTATCCTGAAACCTTCCTGGCAGCAGAGGTTCTGAGCTGGATGAAATTTAAAGGGGAAGCAGGAACAGGTGACTGAGGACAAGGCAGAGCTGTGACTGCCCTTTAGCCTGCTGACATGGTTTTAGGTAAAACCATCCTGCACCACACCCAGAGGTGATGCTCTCCCTCCCTTATTTCCCAGTGGAGTTGTCTGTTGTGTTGAAGTTTTCTCTGTCCCTAAATCTTCATGTATTTGTGCACAATCACAGCAGCCTGGGCACAGCCTCCTTCACAATGCTCAAAACCATGGAATCACTGAATCCTTAGGGTTGGAAAGGACTCCCAAGATCATCAAGTCAATCCAGCAGCCCCACCATGGTCACCACTAAACCACATCCTCAAGTACCATATCCACATGATTTTTGAACACTTCCAGGGATGGTGACTCCACCACTGCCCTGAGGAGCTCCTTCCAATGCTTTACAACCCTTTCTGTGAAGAAATTTTCCCTAATACCCAACCTAAATCTCCCCTGGCCCAGGCTGAGGCCATTCCCTCTCCTCCTGTCCCTGTTCCCTGGGAGCAGAGCCCGAACCCCCCCGGCTGCCCCTCCTGTCAGGGAGTTGTGCAGACCCACAAGGTCCCCCCTGAGCCTCTTTTTCTCCAGGCTGAGGCCCTTTCCCAGCTCCTCCAGCTGCTCCTGGTGCTCCAGACCCTTCCCCAGCTCTATTCCCATCTCTGGACACACTCCAGCCCTCTAATGTCCTTCTTGTCATGAGAGGCCCAAAACAGCTCCCAGGATTTGAGGTGGGGTCTCAGCAGTGCCCAGTATGGTACAGGGCTTCCCACAGGTCTCACCCTACAAGGAATGTAACTGTTCTGGTTTGTCTCAGGATAAAAGGATGGAGAGATGAGGAACTGACTTGTAAAGCTGACACGTGTGGGCAGAGAGGAAACCAAAGCAGGATTTGCATATTTTCCTGTACAGGTCACTATTGCAGGTGCAGCCAGAGCACAGGAACTGCATCATTTGAAGTTAATGAGGCAGCTGGGCCAACACTGTTGGAGGAGGCCAATCTCTCCCTGTGTTCACAGCCAGCACTGCTCAAAGGCCTCATGGATCACTGCTTCCCAGGTGTAAGGGGCCACATTTGTCCACTCTGCATGGACCCTGCTCTGCTGAGGGAATGGAGAGAGCAGCTCAGCAGCCTGGAGACAGCAAACACCTCTCCCTCACAGCTTCAGCCCTTTTCTCCCTGTGTAATACAACAGAACTGAGCAGCGAAGTGAAAAAAACCCCAACCCCGTTCGGTATTTTTCTGCATCAGTTCTGAAACTGCCCCATTCTTCCTGGCTGGGAGGAGGGCAGGGAAGTTGCTCCTGTTTTTGAGAGCCAAGGAAGCAGCAGCCTCGGGTATCACAAAGAGCCACTCGAGGCTCCCTGGAGCAGCACAGCTCCCTCCTGCCACCTCCTGCCTCTCTGCTCAACTGCAGCAAACCCAGCAAGGACACCCCTGTGCTTGGGCAGACACACGAGCTTTTCTAACCAGCTCCAGGTCCAGATACTGAGAATGGTGTCTTATTACAAGTATTTTTTGCTTTCAAAGCCCTTCTTCAAAACTGAAGGATTCTGTGCTCCCCAATATCCCAACATCCCAAAATTCCACTGTGTGCTCTGATGCTGAGCAGGCTGGGGATCCAAATCTTCCAAAGGATGCTGTGAAAACTGGGGGCTTATAAAAAAGAGGGACTTTTTATACTGGTATGGAATGACAGGACAAGGGGGAATGGCTTCCCACTGCCAGAGGGCAGGGATGGATGGGTTATTGGGAAGGAATTCTTGGCTGTGAGGGTGGGGAGACCCTGGCACAGGGTGCCTAGAAAAGTTATTTTTAAAAACCCTAAATTCATGTGGAAAAGAAAGAAAAGTAACCTGATCCCATCCAGTCTGACTGTGCAGGACAGGCTTTTATGGTGCCCAGAAAACTCTTCTGACTGTAACAAACCTTGAATTTTGCCCAGAATTCACATTCTACCTCTAGCTTTTAGTTCTCCCCTGTGTGGCAGCTGCCAAATATAAAAATGCCACTAAAACAAGTGACAAGGAGCTTGCCCAGAGAGCTGAGGGAAAGGCACAAGACAGATTGGGGATGCCAGGCTGGAACACCAACTCTCCTGCTAAGGAAAGGAAAAAGCACCTGTGCAAAGGTACCCCAAACAGTGCTCTGCTCTATCAAACTCCACATCTGAGCAGGTTCTTCATTCTTTTTTTCTAGTGCTGGGCTCCCTCAAAAGAAGTTTTGTGATATTTTGGAGTTACAACAGGCTCCTTGGGAAGGTTATTCCTCTCATTACAACCAAGGATAAACAAACAGAAAACTTGTAAGAGAAGATCTGTCCACCAAGAGAAACTTACCTTAGTATGGGAATCTGGAAAGGAAAAGATGGGGAAAAGGTTTTGGCACATTGTTGCCAAGGCTCTGAGACTGCTTTTCCTTAAAATGAAATCCCTTATTTCTCATTTCTTCTGTGATTCACTGAAGAACATGAGCTTTTCTATGTCCCTCAAGTAGATGAGCTGGGCAGCTCAGGATAAATGAGCCCAGCTCACTCCAGACAGCTGAGTGTCAAATACTGGATTTTCCTACCATTGCAGAGCAAAAAAATTTAAGTTGCACTTGTTTTATCCCCTTAAGGGAAGCCACTGTTCTTCTAAAGGCTTAAGCAAGGATTTCCCAGCCACTGCCACTGTGAGCAGAGCACAAATGTCACTGAGAATTAAAAGGGTGTTGTTCCACCACTTACTTTAGCAACCTGGCAGCCTGGTGACCCCACAGCTCCGGAGCAGCAGCTGTAGTGAGTTTCCCACCCACCTGGCACTGAAAGAGCAAGAGAGGAAGGGTCAAGGAGAGGAGTCTTGTTAACAAGAGACCTGAACTTCAGCTTTCACGTGCAGATCCCCTGGATGAGCACAACAATAAGGTGTCAAACATAGAGGGAAAATAACTGTGGATTCACAGGCAGCAATCTAAAGAGTTTAAGTCTCTGGTACTCAGCCAGACAAACTCCAGAAGCCACTGGGATGCTCTGATGGAAAACCAGAGCAGAGCTCAAACTAGGTTAGTGCCTTGCTGCAAATGAATTCAACCAAGATCAGTGAACTCTCCTGGGAATGACAGACCTCTAGTGCTCCCAGTCAGCCTTTTAAAAGGCTGATTTTTTTCAAAAAGCACAGGAAGGTTTTTTCATTTACTTTCTGAACCAAGATGAAGCACCTCTGCTGCAGCCCCAGTGTCACATTTCGGGGACGGCCAAACCCGGCAGCTCTTTGCGAGGCCATTTCAGTGACAGCCACAGGACCTGTCACCACCTGGGAGAGTGACAAGCCCCAAAACCAAGCTCAAACCTGAGAAGACTCTGTGCTTGGAGCTGGAGCAGAGCCAGCACGGGCCAATCCCCCTGGCAGGGCTGTACCTCTCTGCTTGCGCAGCCGCCCCCAGTGATGGACACACTCCTCCCTGCGGATGCAGCTCCCCGAGGCTGAGACCATGTACTTGGTGCCACAGCGACAGCAGATCCTGCACGAGGCTTGGGGACAGGAGACAAACAACAGCCACGTCACTGCAAACCCCTCACCTGCTTAACCTGGCCAAAGCAAAGCAAATCACAATCACTCAAGCCCCAAATAACGTTTTCTGATAAAAAGGATTTCAAATGTTGTTCCAAATTCCTATAAAAGGCACAGCAACCCCTCTGAAATCTGTCCCCCAAACACTCCCCAGAGGCAAACACACTCTCCAGTGGCTTTGGTCCACATCAGCTGCCCCCCAGTTCCATCAAGGTTTGCTGCATTGTTTCTCCATGCACAGCAAATTACATTGGAGTCTAACACAGTTATTTTAAGAAACAGGATAAATAAGTCATTCTTTGGACACCAGAGCTAATGAAGCCTGGCTTCCAGGGGATCTGTGCCTTGTCACTTCCAAATGACATTTTAGCTCTTCCAGGGCACAGCTTTTCTGTCAGGATTTTCCAGCAGCTAAACCCAGGAACACTTAGGGCAGGGCCTGGCCCAAAAAGGGGGTAGTCTGCAACTGCTCCCTCCTACCACCTCTGCCCAAAATTTGGGCAAGGGAGATGCAAAAAGTCACTGTGAAGGAGCTAACATTCTTCTGATCTCCATGCAAGTCCATGAGTTTTGGTGTGAGCATTAAAGCTGTTAGCACATTCCCAGCTCTGCCCATCACCAGCCCTGTGGCACAGGGCAAGCAACAGCTTTAGTTAAACAAAGAGAAATTCAAAGATCCTGCAACATCTGCAGGAAACTACAGGAATAAAACCTGGAACATGAGCTCAGGATCCTATAAGGAGCTGNACCCAATTTGTGTTGCAAGGGACCTTGGAGATCATCCCATTCCCACCCCCTGCCATAAGCAGGGATCCTTTCCACTATCCCAGGCTCCTCCAAGCCCCAGTGTCCAACCTGGCCTTGAACACTGCCAGGGATCCAGGGGCAGCCACAGCTGCTCTGGGCCTCCCCACCCTCCCAGGGAACAATTCCTTCCCAATATCCCATCCATCCCTGCCCTGTGGCAGAGGAAAGCCATTCCCCCTTGTCCTGTCACTAAATGTGAGACTTCTCCCGTTTTAATGTTTAAATGCAACAGCTGATAATTGGTAACAAAGCCCTCAAACACCTCTCAAAGGCCACCCACAGCTCTCTAAAAACTTCATTATCAGAAGTTTCTTCCTGCTACTGATTTCAGGCTGTTCGTTTCATTTCACAGAATAATTATAACTTCTTGCACTCTGCTCAATATCTCCTTTGGCTGCTGCCTTAAACCCTTCCAATATTCCTGGGTGCCCTTTGATGTTGCTTAGCTGAGCTATACTGGCCCTTTTAAGCTTTCTCAATGTCAATTCCTTCTGCTCCGTGGCCTCCCTGGCTCTTCTCTGATCTCCTCCACAATTTCCCTACATCTCTTGGCAACCAAAATACCCATAACTGATTTGAGCCCACATGAAAAATGCTTGTGGCACAACCCTTTGGCTACGATACGACCTTACTGTGACATTGGTGGAAGTGAAACTGAGCCCTGCAGAGATGGAGATTTTTAAGTTTGCCTTTTAATCTGACAGGCACATTGCAAAGAATTGCTTCAGGGCAAGAAAGTTTAAGTAAAAGAATGCCCAAAGCACAAGAGGCAACTCTGAATGGTTATTGATGCTCCATCAAAGCCAGGCAGGCTGCAGCAGTGACCTCACAGCCCCAGTGAGGATGGAAGGAGGGCACTGGTCAGTGGGGTCACCATCCCCCAAGGGACTCTGCAGCTCCATGATGCAGCCAAGTAATAACTCCTAACAGAGAAATCCCAGCAGGTCATAAAATCCTGGAATGTCCTGAGTGGGAAGGGACCCTCAGGGATCATTGATCCAACCCCTGTCCCTGCACAGACACCCCAACAATCCCACCCTGAGCATCCCTGAGAGCTCCTGCAGCTCTGGCAGCCTTGGGGCTGGGACCATTCCCTGGGGAGCCTGGGCAGTGCCCCAGCACCCTCGGGGGGAAGAACCTTTCCCTGAGCTCCATCCCAAGCCCTGACACAGCTCCAGCCCTTGCTGGGTTCCTGTCCCTGTCCCAGAGCAGAGCTCAGCCCCTGCCCCTCTGCCTCCCCTCGGGAGGAGCTGCAGCCCCCGAGGAGCCTCCCCTCAGTCTCCTCTGCTCCAGCTGAACCAGCCAAGTGCCCTCAGCCTCTCCTCAGAGCCTTCCCCAGCTCCGTGTCCCTCCTTTGGACACTCTCCAACAGCTTTAGATTCTACTGACAGTGTGGTGACCAAAGTGCCCCCACAACTCGAGGCGAATGCACCAGCCTGATCCTGCTCCCCACCTCAGCTCCACCCTCACCAGTGGCAGCCCAGCAGGAGCAGGGTCTGACCTGTCAGATCCTCGGCTCTCAGGCTCCCTGAGCGGTTCAGAGTAAAGCTGGTCTTGGCAGCAAGCTTCCCTCCCAGCACAGCTTCGTGGGACACCACCTTCTTGTTACTTGTCTCTGCAAGGAGAAGGGGAACAGCACAGGGGGACAGAGATCAGGTACCCAGAGGGTGACTTCAGTCCTAGTTTGAGACACTACACATGGGCAAGAGGAGGGCTGTGTTTATCCTCTTGAACTCTTGTTTTGCTCCAGAAATGGATTCTTTGTGCCACATGCTGGCCCAGAATTTCCATCTCAGCACCACAGAGAGTTTTCCATTCACACTGTCAGCCCACAACAATTTTAAGGGCAGCAAGGACACTTTTACAGTTCTGCTAGGAACTTGTAGCTCTCCCTGCTCACTCTGCATAGCAAGCCCTCCAACTGACCAAAAGCACGAGAGGAGCCAGCACAGAAACAACTTGACCCCTTCATGTGCTGTGTGAGGGCATCACCCAGCCCCAGGAAGCAGCTTTGATTCTGGGGCCCTGCAGACCAACCTCCCACGCAAGATCTTTCAACTTCTTTCAGAAAGGAGCTTCAGAGCTCTAGAATATGCTCAGCACATCAGATAATGGCAGAGAGGGGCTTTTTACTAATCATTAACTGGCAGCCCTCTCCTAAAGGCCAGCCTCCAAGTTCAGCTGCTCTGCCTAATGGCCAGGAACGTAATGAAGACAGAGGGGAGAAAAGGGAAGAGACCAGAGAAAAAAAAATCACAAGAACAGCACAAATTGATTGTTTAATGTACCCTCTTGAGAGCCAATAATGAAATGTCTTAACCCTCTTCGTTTCTCTCTTGAAGCTTAATGTGTGTAACAGATTTCTGTGGTGATGGACGAGTCTTATCACTTTGAAGGCATCATGTGAAAGTTACTCCATTAGCAGGGCTTTTCATTTGAAAGAACTTGTGCTAAAAAAAACCCCCAGACCCGTGTGGCATTATCTCCATTTAGGCTGAGAAAGCCAACAAAGCATTGCAGGACCTGCCTCTTGAAGGCCCATTAAAGCTTGCCAGGCTATAAAAAGCTAAACTGGAGCTGTTTGCCTTTCAGCATAATGCTGCTGAGAAATGGCTTCTGGCTTTTCAAACAAGTTTCTGTCTGTGGTGTGTAATCCCAGCAGGGCTCCAGCTGTTAAAGTGCAAGGTGAAGGTACCTACTGTTGGTGCTGGCTGGGGAGTTGGGCACGAGGCTGCGCAGCTTCTTCAGGGTGTTCACGGCCACGTTCAGGTAGATGTTGCGGCTGGTGCTGCGCTCATAGGCCACCTTCTCCTCTGCCAGGGCCTGCCAACAGCACAAGGCATCACCACACACTCCCTTCCCACTGCTCACAGGAGCCCAGAATGGTTTGGGTTGAGAGGAATCTCAAAGATCACTTTTTTCCACCTTCCGGTCTCCCAGGTTGTTCCACGCCCCATCCAACCTAGCCTTGAACCCTTGCAGGAATGGGGCAGCCACAGCTTCCATTGCTTTTAGAGAAAAGAAATGTTTGGCTCTTAAAATAGGGACTCCAAGTAGGACTGCAAAAAACAAAATTGCCTGACAAGGAATTGAGTAGTAAAGTGGAACATGGCACCAATATGTACTGGTGCGGGGTCTTGCTCAGGTAAGTAAGAGAAAAAATAAGTAATTTTATTTTAAACAAAGTGCTGGAAAAAGCACTTTCATGTGAAACTTGCCCAAAGAGATTATAAAAATTTCCTAATAAGCAAAAAATTATTTTCTTCAAACTTTAACATATTTTAAATTGTTTAACATATTTAAATCATCCCTTCTCTTTTCCCCAAATATAAAGTCTGCTGCCACCTTGGCTTAAGTATCCCAGAGCTGCTCTTGCTACCAGGAAGATCTAACCTTGCCATTGTTTTCATCAAATAATTCTTGATTCTTGTTCTTGGAGCTACCTGGGAAAGGCTCTTTCCCCACTTTAGTGCAGTGCAAGATCTGAACTGGTAAGAAAAGGAGGTTTGGCAAATGGTGACTCCTTGCATGCAACAGGAGGTTGGAAAGATGGAATCCCACAAAAGAAATCCTCGTGGTGTCTGCTTTGTTTTGGAATACAATACACAATGTCCCACATTTACCCAACTAATGGCCAAGGTTTTCCAATAAAATGTATTACCTTCTCAACTCTGCTTTTGGAAATCCTGCTATACTGTCCTACTGCTAGAAGGCTCCTTAAAAGTCTCCTTAAAAGCCTTCAGAAGCAGCAAGGAACCAATTCCCAACCAATTACATCTATCCCAAACACTTCCTTGTGCTCAATACTTTGATTCCATGAGGTGTTTCTGGCTGCACCAGAGCAAAAGGTCTTCAACCACAGTGCACATTCCTCTGCATTCCTCTCCTGGAGTTCTTAAAGGGATCAGGCAAGCTTTCCAAATGAAGGGGAAGGTGAGATTTCCTACTGGAAGCCCTCACTGGAATGACACTTTCTGTTGCTCATTCTGGTAATATTTAATGCCAGTTTCCTCAAACTGAACTATTTGTGGATAGAGGAGTTTTCATGGAATCAGGGAATGGTGTGGCTTGAAAGGGACCTTAAAGATCATCTAGTTCCTACCCCCAAGTTTCTGCAAGCATAAATCCAGTCCAGTTTTCTGGATTTGCTACCATTTTAGAAGGTCTTGGGCAAGGCAGAGGATGTCATTCCCTGACATCATTCTCTTCATTCCTGAGAAGCAGGGATCTGTACAGACCTTGTCAAAGGCTTCCTGGGAGGAGGAGCAGAATTTCAGGCACTCATCAATGAAGAGATTGAGATACCTCTGACGAATGTTGGTTGGGACTTTAGCTCCAAATTCTGTGGGAATAACAGGCCTCTGTAAAGTGGTGCTCTGGAGGTGAGACAGAGAAAGAGGCTGGTCAGGCTCTAGGAGGTTGCTCTGAGGCTCTCCCCCTTCCTGTTATTAATCAAGGGGTGACTTCCCTTTTGAAAATCTGCCCAAAGCCAAACTTAACACGCAGCACTTTTGGTACTAAAAAATACCACTTGAGGCTTCACCACCTTCAGTGCTTTAAGTCCTTTAGAAAACAGCTGTATTTCACTCTGAAGTCAGCCAGGAGCCAAGGACTCCAGTGGCATTAGTCACACACAGGCATTCCAGAGCAGGGAATGCTGACATTTCCAATGAGAGATCCAAGGTTAGGATGGCACCAAGCACCACAGGCTGAACTGGAGCCATGAACACACAACAACCAGTTATGGGCACCACAGACAGGTTTGGTTCTCTGGCTGTGAAAGAGAGAACAGGAGGCCCGTCCTGCCAGGCTGGCAGTCACTTAACCCATCCCACTTCCTGGGGCATTCCTGCAAATTGACTGCAGTGGGAGTTTTTTTCCTTTTTTAATGCCAATCATGATGTTACTAAAAGGATTTACCCCTTCAATTTAATGGCATGTTCTTTAAAACCTGCATGATGGACTGAGCTATGACCCACCACAGCAGTTTTCCATTTCACACCAGTTTATTCCTCACATCACAGCACACTTGTCTCTTTTTCAGAGAGGAAAATGTACATTCATCTCTAGAACACCCAATTGCTTTGTCAGTTGTTCTCCATCCCACTCAAGAGATATCCATAAACCAACCATCTGCTGCAATCTGGAATAAAAACAGCTCTGTGGAAGATGTGAGCTTTTTCCAAGAGGAGCAACTGGTCCTATCTCAATGGGAAAAGTGCTCCTTTTCCCCAGGAGACTCTCACTTTGATGCCCTGTTCAAGGGGATTTGGTCCTTTTCATTAAATATATAAATTCTCAATCTCTAGTATGATACTCTTAAGCACCTCCGTAACTCTGCTAAATATTTTATCCTTTCAGTTATTTCTCTTTTTTTTAATCAGCTTCAAGTTCTACAGTACTATGGTGGCAGTTTGGGTGTGAAAGGAAGAAAATTACTTTTCACTCTTCTAGAAATAATCAGAGCAAGTTTTGACAGATCTTGACACAAAACATCATCAATAAAGGGATCTTTCATCAAGTCCTGGCACGTTCTGCCATCCACTCCAGCAAGCAGCTCCTTCTGCCATCCCCAGGCTGCTCCATGAGGAATTCTGCTCTGAATTGTCTTAGCAAGTAACAGCTTCCCAGTGCTCATGGAAAACAGGGACTTAATAGAATCATGGAATGGTTTGGGTGGGAAGGGGCTTTAAAAATCATCCCATTCCCACCCCCTGCCATGGGCAGGGACACCTTCCACTGTCCCAGGCTCCTCCAAACCCATCCAGCCTGGCCTTGGGCACTGCCAGGGATCCAGGGGCAGCCACAGCTGCTCTGGGCACCCTGTGCCAGGGCCTGCCCACCCTCACAGCCAACAATTCCTTCCCAATATCCCATCCAGCCCTGCCCTCTGGCAGTGGAAGCCATTCCCTGTGTCCTGTCACTTTGCTAAGGCACTCATAGCAAAGGTACTCAAAGGCTGAGCAGAGATCCCAGGGGGTAAAGAGAAACAAAACAGTAACAACTAACAAAGACAAAATAGTCTTTTCTTTCAACACCAGCAGCAGCATGAAGTTCAGTGACCACATTTTACTATCTAGGTCACAGAGGGACATCATTCATAACCACCTGCCTCAGTGTGGCCCACAGAGCCTGGGAAGGCCATGAATCCATCCCTGGCTTTTCAGCACAGAAGGTTCCAAGCCCTTGACCCAAACACACCCAGGCCAGTCAGCACAAGAGAAGGCTCAAAGTGGAGACAAGTGATCAATATTCACAGAGATCAGAGCAGCACTTAAGTATTTCTACCTTTTTAAGCTCCTACCCCTTGAGTGTTTAATTTTTAACACAATGCTATCTAGGAAAACCACAGGAAGAAACAAACCCACTTAATCAACATAATCAAAACACCACTTTCAGGGAGTGCTAAATTTGGAACAGCAGGATCAAACATTCCACCCTCCCCGGGGAATGACAGGAAAGAATTCAAATTCCCCTTACCTGTAAGGAGGGAACATGTGCTACCCTTTTGGGCACGATGGTGCTGGTAGTCTTGGAAGCCATCCCAGCCAAGGTGCAAGGCTTCAGAGGAAGGGTGGGGGCTTCAGAGTCACTGGAAGGTGTGACACTCCTGCCACCAAGAGTCGCCTTACTGCTCCCGAGGCCTGCAGGGAACACAAAACACTCAGGTGCAAATCCTGCCACTGGGCTTCAGGCTGCCAGAATGGTGCCTGCTGCAAGCTGTGATTTTCTCAAATCCAGGTCTCCAAAGGGATACAAATTGGGCAGTTTTACCACCTTGCAGGCAAGGATGAAGAAATCTTCTGCCAGGAAATGTGTCTCATTTGGGTTTGTTTTGGGGTGACTGAGTCAGCAGAGGTTAAAGAGGTAACTCTGTCAGCTGCAAGGCACTGACACCCCACACGTCAGCTCTGAGTCCTTCCATTACAAAGGGACAGCAATGAGCATTAATTATGACTTCTCTCCTGCTCCTGCCACCTCCAAAGGCTTAAATGGAAGAGGGAATGAAGAGCAAACACAATCCAAGGAAGAAACAGAAAAAGGAAAGGCTGAAGTGAGGGAGGCCAGGTGAGACAGATGAGGCTGTCTGACCTGTTGCTTCTCAGAACAGGGTGGAATTTCTCAGGGAAAGGCCTTCCACTGGACACTGTCAGCAAAGATTCAAGTCATGGCCAGCCCTACACATCCCCTGACAGTTTCCCACGTGCTCAGGAGAAATGTAAACACAGGGTGGTGCCTTTGACCAGGGGGAGGACAGGACGGCGATCCCAAATCCCGCCGCTGGCTTACTTTGCTTGGCTGCTGCGGTGAGGGCTGCATTTGGCACGTGAGCAATCCTCCTCTTTTCTCCTGGCAAACTCAGAGAGGGCTTTTGCACGGCCCCAACCAGCTGTGCTGCCTGCTGCTGAGCCAGCTGGATCCTCTGGTAACACACCTCCTGGGCCGTGGGGGGACGGTACGGCCGCACTACCGGCTTGCTCGGGCCCTCTGCCTGCACAGACAAACAGCATTTAGGGCCAGCAGCTCCCCTGCTCCATCCACACCCCCTGCCTTCCACTCACCCCAGAAAGGTCTCTTCTCCTCAACACCTCTGTTAGCAAGTACAGGGTTTTGAGAGGACGAGATCCCAACTGTCTTCCAGAACAAAATAAGTAAGAGTCATCCTTCAACAAACATGGCATTAATGATTCACGCTCTGGGAAGGTCTCCCAGCTCACTGGAACGTTCCTCAATTGGCAGGTGGTATTAATGAACAGCTTTTAGTGGCATGATGTTCCCCATGGCTGTGCCCAGCCCAATCCTGGGCTCCATCAACACTCTCAGCCTTGCCCTAACCCTGTGCTGCCTACTTTTCTTTCTACTGCAATAAAAAAGTGACAACAACTCTCCACTCCCCTTTGCCACGCGACACTGCTCTCTCCCTGAGGATCCCCCACATCCACGTCTGCACCACAGCAGCTCCCACCTCTCTGCAGCCCTGGAACTGCTTAAAAGCCTCACAGATTTGTATTTATGGGATCAGAGCATTACATAAACTGAGCTCTGAATTTCAAACAGGCTCTGTCCCTGCCCACTTCTGGAGACACCTCACTGCCTCGGCCGTTACAGCACAAACGTGTTTCCTTTGATGGCCAATTTTAGGTTTGCAGGAAAAGTGCCAGAAATTATGTCAGCAAAGAGAGAAGTTTCTTAGCAGCAGAAGTGCAAGAGAAGCAGCAGTAATACAAACTTCTCCACTTTACTTAACAGCCTTTGAAATGTGAGGAACAGGCCTTCCCTCCTGAAATCTCCTTGGAGGAGGGTGGCTGAGTGTAACACCTGGGGGCAAGCTAGCACCTCCTGCATTCCCAGCCTCTGATGCTGACAGCAGCTTCTGGATACCAAACTGAATGCAGTCAGACATTT
This sequence comes from Trochalopteron elliotii, assembly GCA_024734555.1. NCBI lineage: Eukaryota > Metazoa > Chordata > Aves > Passeriformes > Leiothrichidae > Trochalopteron > Trochalopteron elliotii. The sequence continues at coordinate 81,239 of JANPWX010017226.1, forward strand.
AATTATAATTACAGACTTCCAAGCAGGACAGGCCACTCATTTTCTGCCTCACCTGCAATTCCTTTGGCCCCCCATTTCCCCAGCAACCAACCCTGAACTTGGCTCCCTCCCCCCCTTCTCCTGCTCAGTCCTGGAGCCATAAATCATGAGCAAGACTGAGCAAATATTCCACTTGGAGGGACGCAGCAAAGCACAGGCCTCAATTCTGAGGTGCAAAGTGGCAGTTCAGGTGTTACAGCACCTCCTGGACAGAGCTGGGAGCTGCTCTGAGCTGAGATACTCCAGGGAATGCAGGTCCTGGCAGCTGAGCACACCAGATCGGCTCTGTTTGCCCAAGCAAAGGCTGTGCTGGGGCTCCCATCTTTGGAAAGCATTTTGGGATCAGCTGTCACATTAAGAAAATATATTTAAAGATTTGTACATGTCTAAAAGGTGCCTCTTTACAATAAATATTTGAGTTAATGAATTTCCAAGCCATTTGCTTCAGTCTCTTATCTCTTCACTTTGGAAGAAAGGGCCCTTATCAATCCACATGAACTGGCTGGAGATATGTAGTTAAATAAAACCCATTGTGTTGACCCCAGGGCTTCAAATTATTAAAGGCAAAAAAACCCTTTCCTAGGCAGAGAGGAAAGGCAGAACAATTAATTTGGACTACCCAGCTCAAATTAGTGCACAAGCCTCTACTCTTATCCTGCTGCAACATAAAACTAATCTGTGCTCAGCACCTGGAGGGAAACACATTAAACCCTCAGAGAAAACATGAATTAAAATCCCAGGGAGAAAGGAATAAAAAAATCAGAATGTCTTCTTGGCTTCTTTTTTTTTGTTTTAATTCTTCTCCTCTGTATTTGCACAACTGGGGAAGAAGAGTATCCAGACAAATACTGCTGAGATCTTGGCTGATTCAGAACAGATGTAAGGTAATGTTTTAAACATTTGACCAAATCACTGCAGTATCTTTTAGATCCACAAGGCACAGAAAAATACCAGCAGCCAGAGAGTGACCTTATGTTCTGTTAATTTTCACTGAAATCACTGAATGAAGCCATACTGGAGAAAAATGAACACCCCAACCTATCCCAAAGGGTCACCAAGAGCACAGTCCATTCACTCTTCCCAGCCTACTCCTGGCTTTAGGAAGGTCTATTAGAGTTTTGATGCCACTTTTAACAGATCCTAAACATGTGGGTTTTTTGAGAAATCAGGGAGAGAGAGAAATAAAACTGCCATAGACTGATTCCAACGCAAACAACTCCCACACTGCTGTCTGGCCCTGGGAGTGCAGCCTTTTCCAGGGTCAGGACAGAAAATCCTCACTTGAAACAACCCAAACGTCTGCCTCTAAATCTGCACTTACATTTCCTTGTTTGACAAGATGAGAGATCCTTCTTTTTTGGCCAGGAAACAAGGTAGTTAAATTATCTTCTGTCTTTTCTTCATTTGCTTCCTCTTTGGATGGCTGGAAAACAAAAAGAACAGGAGAACTGACTAGAAGATCCCTCACAAGAGGGAGATGTGGGAAGTCTCCCTTTGGGTTAACCTTGCAGGGGGCAGCTGCTGGGCCAAGAACCTTGTTGTGACCCCAGGAGCCACCAAGGAACAGCAGCAGGACATTCCCACCCCAGCAGCAGCTCCATGAGCTGGCACGGGGCAGGATCAGCCCTCCCCTGCCAGCCACTCACACACCTCACCCACCTCCCATGGCATTTTTAGAGCCCAGGGGCTTTGGGGTGGTTTGGTTTTTTTTTCAGAGGTTGGGAACTGACTAATTTCTGCCCTGGGTAGGTGCTGACACATGCTCAGCACCAAACCATGGTGCCCCCACCCCACATTCAGGAAATGTTTTCTGCAGGTTCATCCACAGCTGTCACTGCAGGAACTCTGGTGACACAGCCCAGGTGACATCCAGAAACTCAGCAGGAGGCAGAAGCATCCCTCCAGCCAAAGCTACTGCAAGCTGACACCTCAGAACTGCTCCTGGACAAAAAGAACCACTTTGAAATCTGCTTGAAATTCGACTCAGTTGTTAATTGATATAAAACACGACTTTATTTTTCAAAACTCCAACTGCTCTCTAGACAATCTTGTTCTCAGTTTTTCAAAGCAACTCCTGGCAAATCTCTCGAGATGAGCCTGACAATCTCTGAAATTCAGCAAGAGAGCCCAAGGCTGGATTTAGGGATGAGCTCAGGCACCACTTGGGATAAGCCTGTGTTCATCACCACAAGGGCACTCAGGATGAGCACTTCACCCTGAATCACTTGGCTCCCTGGGAACTCCAAAGTCTGTTAATTCATTTACATCCCTAATAAACTCTCTCACAATGCAATTCTCCCAGGTGGAAAAGCACCACGCTGCCCACACACAGCTTCCTGGAATTACAGAATCCTGGGATGTCCTGGGCTGGAAAGGACCCTCAGGGATCATCAGTGCAGCCCCTGTCCCTGGGATTTAGGGAGAACAAGAACCAGGCTCTGGTATCACAAGCTAAACACGAGGTTTGCCAGGTCCCTTGAATTTTTGAAATCAAATCATAGAACCATGGAATATCCTGAGTTGGAAGGGACCCACAGGGATCATCAGTCCAACCCCTGTCCCTGCACAGACACCCCAACAATCCCACCCTGAGCATCCCTCCTGGAGCTGTGGCAGCCTTGGGGCTGGGACCATTCCCTGGGGAGCCTGGGCAGTGCCCCAGCAGCCTCGGGGGGAAGAACCTTTCCCTGAGCTCCATCCCAAGCCCTGACACATTACTGAGACCAAACAACACAGGGCTGTGTTGGTTTTGCATAGGTGTTTGGTGTTTGCATAGGTGTTTGGTAGCAGGGGGGCAGGGGGAGACACTGAGGTGGCTTCTCTGAGAAGCTGCTGGAAGCTTCTACCACATCCAGCAGAGTCAATTCCTGATGGCCCTGAAGATGGACATGCTGCTGGTCAAGGCTGGGCCAATTAGAGGAGATGGTAATGCCTCTGTGATAACAGACTTGAGAAGAAAATCAAAATAAAGTGGGGCATGCAGTTTTAATTCCAGCTAGAGAAGAGGAAAACATGTGAGGGAAACAACATGGAGACACCAAGGGTAGTGTAGAAGGAAGGGCAGGGGAGCTGCTCCAGGCACCAGACCTGAGGTTCCTCTGCAGGCTGTGTGGAAGCAGCTGTGCCCCTGCAGCCCATGGGGATCCATAGGGGATCCACAGATCCACCCACAGCCCCTGGGGATCCACAGGGATGCAGAGATCCACCCACAGCCCCTGGGGGAGGTGCCCAGGCTAGAGCAGGTGATCCCTGGAGAAGGCTGTGATCCAGTGGAAGACCCAGTGGAGAGACAGGGCCCTGCTCCCAGGCTGGAGCAGCCTGTCCTTGCAGGGCTGCACCCAGTGGATGAGTGACCCACACTGCAGCAGTTTTGGGAGGACTCTGTGCCCATGGAGGGGAGTTCAGGTGGCAGCAGCTGTGGTGGGGCTGCTGCTCATGAGAGTGGACCCACTCTGGAGAAGTTCACAGAGAACTGTCCCTGTGGGAGGGACCCCACAGTCTCACAGGGGAAGGACTCCTCTCCCAGAGCAGCAGAAGAAAATCTCAGTGATGAACTGATCAAAACCCCATTGCCCTGTCTCCCTGTGCTGTCAGTGGGAAGGAGGGAGGGGCTGGGGGGGAAAGGGTGTTTTAAGGGCTTATTTTACTTCTCATTCTCCTCCTCTGATTTTGTTAGCAATAAACTCACTTTGTACCTCTAAGTTGAGCCTGTCTTGCATTTTCTCCTGGTCCTTGTCCCAACTCATGAATCCTTTGTTTGAATTTTTTCTCTCCTCTCCCTCTAGGGGAGGGCAAGTGAGTGACTTTCATGGGTGCCTGGTGTTTGGCCAGTGTCAAACCACGACAGGTCCATCTAGGAAATTATTCCATAAACAAAAAAAAATGCTCCATGACCAATCCCACCCACCAGGTGCCTATCCACAGACACCCATGTCCCAAAGAAGGATCCCTGTGCTGCAGTGAGCCTCCTTCCCAGAAGAGCAGGAAACCAAACCTCAGTGCAGGGATGCACAGGAGCCACACGTGGCTGCTGACAGCTGAGCTTTGTCACTCCAGGCCACAATTAACTCTTTGCTGTGAGTGGCAGTCCCTGGTTCAGCACTTTCTGAATTCAGTGATCACTAATTCCTGCTACAGATTATGTGCTCTTTAACTATTTTCTTTTTATGTAAATACTTTTTACCTCCTCAGTCTGAAGCCCCTTGTACCACTGGAAGAAATTTTACCCTCCACTTCTTGCCTGCACCACCCACAAGGTATCCAGAGATCCTGAGGAACTACCTGTAGTATGCATTTAGAATAGGAAAGATGAATTTGGGGAGTCTCCAAAGTTTCTGACAAATACTGGACTTGCACCAACACCCTGTCCAGGTTCTACCTGCCCCGATGTTCCTTAAACTGTGCTGCAACAAAAAGGCATTGCCCAGACTGGCAATCTTAGATTGGCTTTGAAACCCCCAAAACTCACTCCCTGCAGCCTCTTCTCCAGCCATCCACACCCCCAAGGTTCTCAGGCCAGATGGAGACAGAAGTAGTTGATAACCCTGAAAGCTGAAAACCTTCCACACAAAAGGGAACTGAACCCTCACATGTCACAGCAGCTTTCAATCCAGCAGGTAAATTCAGGTGCAAACACAAAGCACTCAGACATGACAAGTAAAAGATTCTTCCAACACATGGAGTCTCCCTCTTCTACTTGAGACAAGCAACACCACTAAACCAAACCAAACCCTTCCACCTTTGGAGGGGAGAGAACCAACAACCCCAAAGCAGCATTACCTGTTTCCCCAGCCTTCCCTTGTCTTCAGTTTTCACATCTTTAGATTCATTAAAGATCCTGAGACACTCCTCCATGGGATCTGACTCGAAGTCCACATCTTTCTCAAGGATGGAATAATCAATGTCATCAGATGTTGAGGAAGATGATGATGACTTGGACACCTTGGAGCGCTTCACTTTCTTTGTCCTGTCCTCGTCACTCTCAGAGGCTGAGGCAGAGCCAGCCCCATCCAAGTCTGAGCTCACACCCAGTAATGAAGAGGACAAAGGTTGGCCTTTGTCATCCTCATCTCCACTCTCATCCCCAAACAGGTCAACGTGGCTCAAACTCCGCTGCTTCCGACCCTTCTTGGGCTCTCCTTGTCCTGCACAACTGACCTTGTCTTTCTTTCCCCCCAGGGAGCTCTTGGACCCTTTCTCCTTGTTTTTACGACCAGAGCTTTCCTTGCCATTTTTCACATCAGCTGTTTTGCCCTGTGACTCCTTCTTGCTGCTCCCCCCTTTCTCTGAGCTCTTGGTGACACCCTCACTCTTGCTCTTCCCTGAACTGCTGCTGCTGGACTTGGATTTTTCCTTCTTACACCCATCCACTTTTTCTGACTTCTGTTTTTCAGGTTTCTTCAAGTTCCCATCTGTTTTCACTTTGATGCTTTTGTCTTTGCAGTTTTTCTCTTCATTCTTGGTTTTTAATTTTTCTTCTTTCTTGAGCACTTTGTCTTTGTCTGCATTTTTATTCTTCTCCTTCTTCCCAGCCTCACTGAGGCCTGGTGTTCTACTAACATCTGTTTTCTTCCTTTTTGTTTTGTCTTTGGAGTCTTTGTTTTTATTTTCAATTTCCTTGTTATTCTTACCAGAACACAACTTCGCTGCTTTTGAGTTCTTGTCTGATGAGTTCTTGGCAAGGTTTTTCTGTGAATCTGGAAGGCCCTCCTTGTGCAGTGCTGCTTCTTTGCTCTCCTGGGAAGCAGAGCCATCCACTTTTGTGCTCTGCTCTTTGCTGGAGAATTCATTGTTTGACTCACTCTCAGAACCAGCTTTTGAGGGTGAACTACCAGAAGCTGTTTTATATTCCACCTCAGCCTCATCTTCAGAGGAGGAGAACCTGGCCAACACCTCATCATCATCAGGATCTTCACAGAGCTTTTTCCGTGATGGAGAGTAAGAGTCCTCATAATCAGAGGCCCTTTCCCTTTTGGACCCCTTGCTTGTGGCCTTCCCCAAGAGCCTGGCAGAGTAATTGGAAAGGGGGTCATATTCCAAGTCCGTGGAAGGCTTGGAGTCATCAATCACATATTTATTGTTAGTGACTGTGCTGCTGTATTTTTTATTCTGTACCACAGCCTTGGGGACATATTCCAGTGAGCTCCCTTTGGAGCGGGAGGAATCCAGAGTGTATTTACTGGACCTGCCAGCAGCAGCCAGAGGAGTGGGGTTGTAGTCTGAGTTATTATTGAAGTTGTAGCTCCCTGGGTTATACTCCAAGGAGGCAAAGGAATCATTCTGAGACCCAGCAGCTGACACGGGCGAGTTTGAAATGAGTGAGGAGCCCTCTGAAGCACCAAACTCCTTCGTGGTTTCCAGCAGCTCCTCGTACTTCTTCTGCTCCCTCTCCACTTCATTCTTCACTGCCTCAATGGCCTTGTTGACCAGCTCCAGCTCTAGAATTCCAGGTGTGACATCTGTAATGTCAGCCAGAGTGCCATCCTCGGCCTCCAGAGAGGGCCTGGGCAGCTCAGGGTTGTAGGGATCATAGCCTCGTTCTGGAAAGAGGAAAAAAAATCATTTACTGCCAGCAATTCAAGTAAAATTTAAAAGAGATCTTCTTAAGGCCTGCTCTGATCAAACCCCAACACTGAATGACACAACCAAAAGCCACACTCTTGCACCACAGAATAAATAAATGTTGGATACCAAAAGCCACCAGTGATGTTCTCTGGCCTAGACTAAACCAGATTGCACAAACTACTCCCAGGACTAAAAATCTGTTAACAAAGTGCTTTTAATACTTCTGGAAAAGGTCTATAAATTAAATATTCTTCAGGGTACCAAAGAATAATCACTGTATTAGGCTTGAGGGGAGCTGACTGTGCACAGAACTATCTGCTTGATTCAATGAAGCCACCAAGAAGGAAAGAGGATTCCAGCAAGAAACTGTGGATTAGGTTCTTACTTCCCAATGCCAACACCTAAAGCCACCAAAAGCCTCCAATATTCCTCAAGGCTCAGTGTTTCTCATGGCAGCTGCAGGAAAACCACTCTGATCTGGACTGACAAACTGAGAGCTGCTGGCAGGAAGGAAAAACTACAACCACTCAGAGCAACCAGCAAGACACGAACATTGAACACCCAAAACATTTCCCTTTCCCACATCCCCCTTTCCAGAAAAGTCCTTTCAATGGCCTCTCTTCCATGTCCAGCCTGGAGAGAAGAAGGCTCCAGGGAGAGCTCAGAGCCCACTCCAGGGCCTAAAGGGGCTCCAGGAGAGCTGGAGAGGGACTGGGAACAAGGGATGGAGGGACAGGACACAGGGAATGGCTTCCACTGCCAGAGGGCAGGGCTGGATGGGATATTGGGGAGGAATTGTTGGCTGTGAGGGTGGGCAGGCCCTGGCACAGGGTGCCCAGAGCAGCTGTGGCTGCCCCTGGATCCCTGGCAGTGCCCAAGGCCAGACTGGACAGGGCTTGGAGCAGCCTGGGATTGAGGAAGTTGTCCCTGCACATGCTGGGGGGTTGGGACTGGACAAATTTTAAAGTTTCTCCCAAACCATTCCAGGACTCCAACAACTGCATTTAGCAAACCAACAGAAGCTACAGGAACATTAACAGCTGCTTTTTGATTCTGAACTGTTTTCAATCCTTGTTCTATCACAGTGTCTCTGGATGCTGACATTGTAGAGGAGCTTTTTGTTCTCTGTACAAGGATGGCACTAAAACTGGCTCTCCAACATGGATACACAGAAGAACCAAACAATAAGCACAGAGACAGAAAACAGAAAATTAAAAACCTCTCAGGTCTAGGAGGGATGAAATAACTTATTTCAACAGTCAGAAACACATAGTGTTAAAAGAGCCATTTCTACCATTCTTGTAAGACCGAGGGGTCTGGGGTTTTTTGGGGGGGAGCAGGGGTAGGTTTGGGGTCTTTGGAGGGGAGGCAGGGGTAGGTTTGGGGTTTTTAGAGAGGATGCATGAATGCACAGCTTCCTTTGGCAACAGGAAAAGGATCTGTCTAGCAGTTGGCAGAATTGGCCCCCAAGGAAGCAGAATGAAAGAGGCTGGGTTAAAATAAAGGCAGTACTTTCAGAAAATACTTTCTATCCCTTTGGGTTCATGAAGTTTTTTTCCAAACCAATTAGCTCCTGATTGAACAGGGACTCTGGGCAATGGCAGGGTGGTGTCACCACCTTCCACAGGCCTGTCTGAGCCCTGTTCAGAGCCAAAAATGTGGGGAAGAGAACAAGGTGCTCTTTCTATTTTCCCCTCCAGCTATTGCAGAGCTGTAATGATGACACAAAGAACATTTCCAAACCCAGGGTGGGCTCCTCCCTAGGACATCCAGCACAGCCAGGGACAGAGGGAGGGAGCAGGTGACAAATCAGGGCAGCAGGCACTGGACAGACCAATTCCTGGTTAGAAACCTTGAAGAAAAGCAGGCAACAAGGAAAAAACATGAACAAACCCATATGCAAACAGCAGCATTATCAAGACAAGGATATGTACAGATTATCAGAATTGTTAGGGATAATAACAGCCTAAGAAGTGATAAGCAGCAGACAGCCCTCCTCTGACCATGGTGTGAAACATCAGCTCCACACTGGCAGAAAGGACCAGTGCAATGAAGCCTAGAGGAGTCTCTAAATCAGGATTGAGACCTAAAATTCAGCACAAACATTTTAAGGGAACAGCTGAAAGCCTGATAATTCATGCAGGGCTAAATATCAGATGGCCTGCAAACAGAGAACACAGAGTCTTGGATCTAGAGACTTGCCAAAAAAAAAAAGCAACAAACCCTAACCACACAAAAGGCATCTTGTCCAGGCAGAAAACCAAACTATTTTAAGTATATCAGGATCAGAGAAAGCAGAGGGCAGCCCCAACACAGATGTGGTGTCTGCTGTTAATCTCCAGCACAAAACTCCCAGCACATTCTGTGTGGCTGGAACAGGCAGATGAAAACACACATTATAACCTGAGGACAGGCCACAGGCTCTGAGACAGGGCAGGGAAAGAGCTCTGGTGGAGGTGTGGGGGAGGCCTGATGGATCCTCCAGCATGGCTGATCAAAGGCAGCCTGGCCATGAAAGCCTTGTGTCAGCTCCACCAGGCCCAGCAGCACCAGGAGGCATCTGCAGATAATGCAGCAGAAACACAGCAGGAGGGGGGTTTATTTATATGAAAACACACACACAAATATATATATATATATATATATATTTATATGTGTATATATATGATGAGGCATAAACACACAAGTCTCCAAACCAGAGATGTTCAACCTGCTATTTGAAGTCAGAGCAGCTTTTCAGCTGCCAAATTACTCTCCCAGGAACCACAAAAGGGAAGGATCTTCCTGCCACTGGGCTCTGACACTCAAAGGAGTCTGCTTCACATTTTCCTTTATTCCTCTTCCTTTCACTAACCTGTACACTCAGGGTGTACAGGATGAGCTGCACTGGGGCTGCTGTTCTGATGGAGCAGATGGCTGCAGCTCCTGAGGGAGCAAAAGGACTGAGAGGCACTCCTAGTGAAATAACTCTTTTTGGAGGGAGGGAAAGCAGAGTCTGCTCTGACCCTTGGGGATCATAAGATAATGAGACTTGAGATGCCAACTCCTTGCAGGATTGTGAACTAAACACTTTTTAAAATACAAACTATTTTAATATATTAATGTACCTCAGACATATGAAATAACCCTCCAGAGAAACAAAAAGGTGAGGTTACCATCAATATTATAGAAAACAAGTTATTAATATTTTACACAGAACTTCAGTGAATGTTTTATTTAGCCCAGAAGTGCTTTAGAACACACCCAACTGAGCTGTGCTTAAATCAGCTATTGCAGCACAGAAAATATGGAAGCATAAAACAAGATTCTACCTAAAAAAAAAAACAGGCTGATGGGTTTTGTTCCTGGTTACTGTCATGCTGGTTGAGGGACACGAGGCCTCAGTTCCAAGGTGGAGCTGGATTATTACAAAGCTTCCCTGAGCCAGACTCCTCACTGGTCCTTCTAGTTTGGGCAACAGGCAAGGGCCATAAACAAAGCTGACATTAAAGAAGCGTGGGAGGACAAGGTCACCTGTGAAGGTAAAACTCATTTTACAGTGAATCATTCCAGAGAAAAGTCTTGGTTGGTTTTTTTTTTCCAGCCCTACCACAGCACATACCTGAGATGCTTTAAATACAGAAAAGCCCAAATGTGTGACAGGTGCTGGTCAATGCAAACCTGCAGGTTTTGGAAAAGGAGTCCAGCTCTTGAATGCATGTGGGGAACAGAATCCCAGACTGGTTTGGGTGGGAAGGGACCTTAAAGCCCATCCATTCCCACCCCTGCCATGGGCAGGGACACCTTCCACTATCCCAGGTTGCTCCAAGCCCTGTCCAACCTTGGACACTTCCAGGGATGCAGCAGCCACAGCTGCACTGCACAACTGGATGACAGCTGCTTCTTCCAGATCCAACAGAGCCACTCAGCTGCTGCTGCCACACAAAATAGGCTGCAAAAATTAGAAACTTTCAAATTTACAGCAATTAGGAATTCAAAACAAAAGGCTTTGCTGGCCAAGCTGCAGAGGGACCAGCACAGGTCAAAAGACACTGAACATTTCTTGTAGTGAAGCCACAACAAAGACATTGAGGGGGCTGGGGTGTGTCCAGAGATGGGAACAGAGCTGGGGAAGGGGCTGGAGCCCCAGGAGAGGCTGAGGGAGCTGGGAAAGGGGCTCAGCCTGGAGAAGAGGAGGCTCAGGGGGGACCTTGTGGCTCTGCACAAGTCCCTGACAGGAGGGGACAGCCGGGGGGGTTGGGCTCTGCTCCCAGGGAACAGGGACAGGAGGAGAGGGAACGGCCTCAGCCTGGGCCAGGGGAGGTTTAGATGGGATATTGGTAACATTTCTTCACAGAAAGGGTTGTCAGGCAGTGGCACAGGCTGCTGGGGCACCGATGGAGTCACTGTCCCTGCAAGTGTTCAAAACCCATGTGCATGTGGCACGTGGGGACGTGGCTCAGAGGTGACCATGGTGGCTGGGCCGACTGTTGGACACAATGATCTTACAGCTCTTTTTCATTTTTGAGCCCTGCTGCTGCTGAAGTCACCCATTCCCCTGGGTCACCTGCAGCTGGCAACAAAAGGTGCATTTATGGGGAGGTGGGGAAGGTGAAAGCTCTTTGGAAAAGGACAAAATGAAGGCATTTCTATTTCATGTCATCAGAACAGCTTTGTTGGCTTAAGAGCTCACTGTGTTTACAGTGCCAGCACTCAGCAAAGGGACAACCTCGGTGATTGCACAAAAATTATCACCACTGGAAAACCATTCTGAGCTTTTCATTTAACACTTCACAGAAGGGACAGTGGTTCCTCAAGAACAAAATGCTTCAGAGAGGTTTTACCAGCAGCCTGAGTTCTGCTACTCTTCAGAATTATGGAGCACACAAGAAATGGCAGGTTTTGGCACAGAGCTCATTTGCTGGAACCCAAAGCAAATTTCCAACAATTAATTTAACAATAATATGCAACCACTTGGAAATAATTAACACTGAGATTTAAAATAGTACATTTCAAATAATCATCCAGAGGAAATGGGTTAGGAGGGCAGGGAAGGGGAGCTAAGAGAAATGTTTCTTCAACTTTAAATTCAACCCTAGTCCAAGGATTTGTTTTGCTCCTTTTTTGTGTTTCTGAAAAATAACTCTAATTATAAAATTAAGTGTTAAAAGCAGAGATGGTGCTTGTGCTGGTCAAGGAACACCAGGAAGCAAGGTTTGAGAGGTATCAGAGGCAGAAGAACCCCTGTGCACCCCACTCCTTGGATTTGCTCCTCCAGGGGAGGTATTTAATGCCACAGCCTCAAAGTACATCATGAACCTCTACAGTCATTTCTTTAATGGAAAAAAAAAGAATACAAATATGAGAAAAGAAAGTCTGATATTAGCAGAATAGGCTAATAATAAGGCTGAAAAAAAGTCTGAACAATCATCTCTCACTCCGAGGTATTTTTAGCCCTGCTGGGACCCAGCTGGGGCAGTGCTGGTTTCTCCAGGTGTTGTGGCCAATGGGGCCACATGTCCCCTGTGAACCCCAGGGGTGACACAGCACAGGGAGGGGGTCACAGGGGGACAGGGGCAGCCAGACACCACCTCTGTACTGTACTCTGAGCTGTTTCCTCAGCCCAGCCATCCCAGACCAAGGGCAGGCAGTGCCCAGGAGAAATCATGGAATGGTTTGGGTTGAAAGGGACCTTAAAGCCCATCTTGATCCTGGACACCTCCCACTGTCCCAGGCTGCTCCAAGCCCTGCCCAGCCTGGCCTTGGGCACTGCCAGGGATCCAGGGGCAGCCACAGCTGCTCTGGGCACCCTGTGCCAGGGCCTGCCCACCCTCACAGCCAACAATTCCTGCCCAATATCCCATCCAGCCCTGCCCTCTGGCAGTGGGAAGCCATTCCCTGTGTCCTGTCCCTCCATCCCTTGTCCAAAGTCCTGATCTCCTGAGACAGGGACCTGCCCAGGTGGGCTCACTGCAGCAGGAGCAGCTCCAGAGTGTCCTTCCAGAGCTGGGAGCATTATCAGGGAACAACTCAGTAGGAAACTCATCAGGGCACATCCCACAAGGCAGCTCAGACAGAAACAAGCTGGGATGCAGCACCCACCTCCTCAATTTATTCAACACAACACAGCTTTGGGCAGTTTAGTCTCTGATGCTGCAAAACAAGAATGTGAAATGTCCTTAAGCCACTGAATGTGGCAGCTTCACCCTCCTGGTGGTCTTACAGGGAGTCCCCAAGGACACCTGGGGCTGTCACTGCCTCACACAGCAACACCACTGAAATCCAGGGATGCAAAAGCCAGGACACAATAACCTGGCCCACACAAACACATCATTCCCACCCCTCTATGCCCAGAATCACTGACAGTCCCACCCACTCTGGTGTAAAACAGCAAAGAGCATCAAGGTCTATGATACATTTTCTTAAGAGGAAATCACACCACTGGCACATTTCTCCCATAACTGAGGAAAGAATGTGAGAATTCCAAATGGTTGGATTGGCCAGGACAGGCAAAGGACAAAGACTGACACCCAAAATACACCCTGACCTCACAGCCTGTTATGCACAGGCTGGAAGGAGTCTCACCACTTGAAAATCTGGATATTCAATGTTCTTTGGAAATCTTTCTATTCCCCCTCTCATTTTAGCTATAAAGTTACTCCTCAAAATACAAGAAAATTTGAAATTCTGCTTGGGGAAAAAAAAAAGCAACAAAACAAACTTAACAGAGACTTGTTTTTTTCCTCTAAGAAAAAGCCCAGAAACAATTTCCACATCTCCTGTGTAAAGTGCTGGATAAAACTAAGGATCTAGTCAAATATGCAATTAGCAGAGCAAGTCTTCCTTTCAAAGAAGAAAAAGAAGTATTTAAATATTTCAAGTATTCTAGTGACTTCTCTTTATTCAACTTCACCTTGAACACTTACTCCAACCAGCACAGCCACAAGCAGCAACACCCACCAGTTCTTTAATTTTCCAGCCTTTCTCTGACATGCTCCAGATAACTTATCTTCTCAACACCTGTCTTATTATTTAACTAGTATGGGTGAAAAATTCCTGCTTAAGACAAGAAAAAAGAAAAAAAAATACCAAAAAACCAACCAAAACCCAACTATTTCAACTTAGTCACAACTGGACACTCAGAAAACTAAGTTAAAAACTAAAGAAAAGCACCTTTCAAGCTGTATTACATTAAAACATTTCCGCTGTGACACATGAAAGCCTAAAAGCAAAACTTAAGCTGATTTTAAAACCTGTCTGGCTTCAAACAGCTCAAAAGCTGGAATTAAAACTCTGCAGCTCCTTTAGGTCTCGGCCACCTGCAGCTCCACAGGCACTTTTAACCACAGAACCCAACACCTCCAGCACAATCCTCTCTTCAATGAAAACCCAAAATCCACAGGGAAATGAAAACCATTGTAAACCAAACCCTCCAAAGCCAATCTGGGCTTTTTGCACAGCCCACATATTCCAGAGGCAGATGCCCCGGGACTCAGGTCTCCTGTTCAATGAATGGTGACCACGTGAAAGCCTCCCTGGAGAAGTCGCTTCTTCTCCAGCTGCTCCTTCCCAGCCGCACCCCCCAAACCTCGACCTCATCCCGCAGGAAGCCAAAAAAACTTCCAAAAGAGTTACCTGAGCTGCCTGGGGTCAATAAACACTGCAGATACTTGTTCATGCCGGAGCCGCCCGGCGCTGCCGAGACGCCCCGGCCGGGGCTGGCGGCAGCACGCGGTGCCCGGGTGCTGACACAGCACTTCGTGGGAACCGGGGCAGGACCTGCCCGAGTCCCGCCTTCACCCTCGCCTGTCCCCAGCTCGGAGTGTCTGCAAGGGCTGCCCGACCCCGATCCTCTCTCCTAGCGCTGCTGCCCTCACCTTGGGGGAGTTTCTGACCTCCTCCTCCTCCTCCTCTCCCCACCTGCAGCTGCTTTTGGCTCGGTCTGAGCTCCACACATCGGTGTGTGCGGGGTGCTTCCCCAAGCATCCATCCCCGGCCGTGCTGTGCCTTCAGCCCGACACAAACCCCCCCAAACCCCTCCATCCATCCCCGGCCGTGCTGTGCCCTCAGCCCGACA
>JANPWX010017228.1:0-62610 GCA_024734555.1 Trochalopteron elliotii
TTCTGGCGGCCGGGGGAGGAGGCGGTGGCCACGGGGCTCTCGCTCGTGTGGCGGCCGCTCCGCCGCGTCCTGCCCGGGGCTGAGAGAACGACTCCCCTTCAGCCGTGCCGTGCCGCGGGGCCCTGGTGCCGCGGTGCTTTCTCCGCAGCCCTGTCGCGGTGCGATGTCCCGTGACACCCCCGGCCCAGCACCGGCAGCGGGTGTTTATGTCGAGCTGGGCCCGTGCCAGCGTCGCGTTTCCTGACGGCGCTTTAAAGCTCCCAGCTCGGCCCTGGGCCGGCCGGGGAAGCGCAGGGAGAGCTCCCCCCGGCGCTGGCAGCGCTCGGCCGGCGCCTTCCAGGCAAACAAAGCGGGCCGAGGCTCGTCCTCCGCTCCCGGCGGCGCTTGGAGCCTCCCGGCAGCTGCGGTGAGGCGTCGGTGTTGCGCTTAAATTAAGAAACCTGCCATAAAGGGTTTTAAATAGAAACCCAGTCGAGCGCCCTGTGGTTGGCTTTTCCTTCCCAGAGAGCTGCGCGTCGCCGGCTTGAGTGGAACTTTCCCAATTTGTGGGAGAATTGTTTTGAAGGTGTCTTGCGTTTTAGGCAGATGGAGAGGCTCAGCCTGTAGGTAAACACATCAGTGGCTCTAGACGGGGAAGATGGTATGGGCTGAGTTTATTTGCAATAGGAGAGTAAGACAGTTTTTAAAACAACAAAACTTGTGGAGTTGGACTCTAGTTCTGTTTTTTCTTTCTTTTTTTTTTTTTCTTCCCTGCTAAGCTTTAATCGGGAAAGCGGCTTCCCTATGAGCCTACACAGCTTCACCTGAAATAGCCTTCCTTTGGAAGGAGAAGGGATGCAGAGTGATTTCCTTGCTCAGTGCACTCTTCTGAGCTGTCAGTTTGATGTGTGCACATTTAATACAGTAGCACTCAATTACAGGATCAAAAGGAGAGAAAGTAGGAAAACAAGGTAGATAAAGGACTTAAAATTTGAAGACGTCATTAGCCTGGCCAGTTTCTTGTAGGAAGAACTCCTCAGCTAGTCCTGAGGCAACTGGTTATACATATGTTTACTAGCCCTGTACTGTGAAAGCTCTGACTGGAATAGTTCTAATGAACACACCCCTTTTTCTGTTCTCATGAGAGCTGCTCCTCTCAGTTTGGAATATTCTGTGTGTTTGCTCACAGGTACGTGGGATTTTAACAACTCTTCACTCTGACTTCAAGGCTTGGAGTTGCCTGTAAACATCAAGTTCATAATTTTACTCCAAGACAAACTTGTTGGAGTGGTTGTTAATATCTTCTTTAGCTGGAATATTTGTGCAGAGCAAACAAGCTTAAAGGTTAATGTTGGCTGAAACAGCACGATAAAAGTCCCCTGGAGTATCTGCACAAAACCCTTGAGCTTGCCCAGAATATTCTCCCTGCAGGTTCTTTGAGGCTGTCAGTAGTGTTAAAACAAGTGATTTTTCTTCTTCTCTCTTATCCCTCTTTTGCTTTGCTTGTTACAGCTTAGAACTGCATTTTCTCTGTAGGTTTTTGATGATTTTTACCTGTTACTTTTGTGCAGAGGTTTTGTAACCTGCTCCAGCAAAATCTTGCTGTTGTGTTCTCTTAGCAGCTCTGTCAACTCTTCCCTCTCAGGTTCAGCTGCCCACACTGCTGTTTAATATGCTCAGAGTACCTTTGCTTTGTTTGAAATAGGTGTAGTGCAAGTGTAGCTAATTAGATGTCGACATCACCCCTGCACTGGGATGGCTGCAGTGCCAAAACTGGTGCAGACTGGTGTGTTCAAGTAGGGACAGGCTGGATGAGTAAGGTGCTCCGAGGTGGAGGTGAAGGTGGGAGAAGGCAGAGAGAGCAGGATTAATCTCCATCTTACAGCTGCTTAACCCTGAAAGGTGATTTTCACACAGCGCCGTAGAAATGTGGCATCATTCTGACTTGAAACCGGGGCTTGGCTTTGTTTTTGTAGTTTGTTTCTTTTTTAACAAACGCTTCACATGCCAATTGTAGCAGCTTGTGTCCTGCTGAACCAACATTTTTGTGTTTGGAGGATGCACGAGTGGAATGTGGGAGTATTGACTTTCACAAAACAGCTTGGGGTTTGTTTCAGCACTTGCATAACTGATGGCTTTGACTTTTATGCTGCTGCATCTTGCTGAGCATGGAAATATTGCAGCCCTGGTGATAATGCTGGCACTGGCTGGGAGCACAGGTCACTAAATGTGTTGTGTCCTGCAGGACCCAAATAAAGCAAGGCCGTGGAAGCTGCTGTGCCCAGCCCAGCCACTGATTCTGGGAACACCTCAAAGGAAAAGATCTTTTACTGTGAAATCCAATTTTCTTCCTTCCTGACTGGGACAAAGAGCAGATTTGAAAGCAAGCTGTTAAATCCTGGAGTCAGGAATCATTAAAGGGACATTCTTGACCAAATATAGGGGTTATCTAAACATTTTGGGTTTGGTGGTTGTTTTTGTCTTTTGTTTTTTCCTTTTAAAAACTCAAGCCCACTGTGTCATTTCAGGAGGGGAACGTCTCTTCTGGTTGTTTGATATTTGACAGCAGTTTTGCTGTTCTCATCACCTGGCTTGCAGCTGGAAGTCTGGGAAGGTGCTGCAGGAGCTCTGGAAGGTTAAGCTTTCCTTTCAGACACCACCTCTGCCTTTGCAGGGAGGATTGCACAATTCACCACCACCTGAGAGCAGTTTCCTTTGGGTGCAGTCATCTTTGTTTGAGGGAACATTGGGTGGTGGAAAACAAGCTGCTGAGCTAAAGAGGGAAGTTTCAGGCTGTTAGAAACAAAACTTCCTGGGATTTGGGTAGGAGAAGGGTTATTTTGAGGCTGCAGGGTAGGATGTGCCACAGGGACTTGTTTTTATTTGGCATAATTGGAAGCTGTGTTTAAGCTGACGAGTCATTTTCTTTCATAATGGACTTTGCTTGTGCATATTAAAAGTTCCAAAACCTGGTGACTCGTGTCAGTTGTCTGTTCCCCAGCCAAGAGACAAAGTTGCATCTTGGCTTCTTCTGTTAATCCAGCTTTGGGAGGAAAAGTGATGTTAATGCACATGATATTGAGAAGAGGAGGGGAAGAGGGCCCGAAGACACTGTGTACATTTAATGACCTTGATCTACAAATCCTGCTTTTTGTACCACAGTGTGGCTGCAGCACAAGATCTTTTGTGACAGTTATTTAAGTTTTGTACATCTCAGATAGTTTCTGGACAAAGGTTTGTCTAGAACACATCCTTTGACTCAGAAAATACTCCTGGTGCTGTTTGAAAACTGATCTTAATCTGATGCAGTTATATTTCATGTGAGCGTTTTATTTTATGATGCTGACTTGTAATTCCCACACCTAGAAGAAATAGGACATGGTGGATCAAAGCAGAACAGTTGATAACAACTCACTTTAAATTCAGAGCAGCTGCCCATTCTCATTTCTCCCCTTCTTTATTTAAAGGACCCAGAAGTTGCCACACACAGGGGTGAAAACTCATCTGGAAGATGTCTCTTGACTCTGCTGGGCCTGGCCTTCATCTTGGCAGGGGTTGTTGTGGGTGGAGCCTGCATCTACAAGTACTTCATGCCAAAGGTAATCAGAGAGTTCTTTTTTATTTAAACAGCATTGGTTAAAAAAAAAGTATAAATGGATTATCACTAGACTGGAAAGATGAAGGGGAATAAACAGATGATGAGGACATGACAAGTGCGTGTCCTTTGTGTGTGACAGACCTGTGCTCGGTCTCAGCAGACGCAAGAGCAATGTTAAAGCTGATTTGTGCCTTACCTTCCCGTGTCCCAGCACAAGGTGTACCGTGGGGAGATGTGCTACTTTGAGAACGAGGCCCGGGAGCGCGCGGTGGAGCCGTACTTCCTGCCCATCGCCGAGGAGGCCGACATCCGCGAGGACGACAACATCGCCATCATCGACGTGCCCGTGCCCAAGTTCTCCGACAGCGACCCCGCCGCCATCGTGCACGACTTCGACAGGGTCAGTGTCGGGGGCTTGCAGCTCCCTGTCAGCACAGCAGCCTGCTCCTCAGGCTGGCCCTGTGAGCTCTGCAGCAGTGGGATTAACTCCGCATGGGTGGTACGCTCACTGCGGGTGGGAGCTCTGAGTTGTTTCCCAGAAAAAAGCATCTCGGTGCTGTGCAGCTTTATTGTTGCTCGTGGCGTATCTGCAAGTGCCACTTGTGTAAATCCCGTGTAGATGGAGAATATCATAAATGTGAGTTAAGGGGCTGAGCACTCAGCACCGTGTCGCAGCAAAATGTAGAATTGCAAACAGGTGTGGGCCTTGGAGAAGGGCATTGGAAAATCACTTCAGCTTACAGCCTGACAGTGCTGTGGCAGTTGCATGGAGTTTCTAAAAGGCAAAGAGGAGAGGGTGGTTTTCGTTTGACTTTTTTATCAACGTTGTGTTGATAGTGTTAGCATCTATCCTCAGTCAGCTGTAAAAGCTCTCGGAGGGTAGTTGTAAATCCAGCCTTGGCAATGCAGGTAGAATAAACGGGTAAT
The DNA here is from genome assembly GCA_024734555.1 of Trochalopteron elliotii. Lineage (NCBI taxonomy): Eukaryota > Metazoa > Chordata > Aves > Passeriformes > Leiothrichidae > Trochalopteron > Trochalopteron elliotii. Next base: position 4,505 of record JANPWX010017228.1, read on the forward strand.
TCTGGTTGCTGCAGTTCTTGTGGTCAGTGGCGATGCTGATGAGATTTTTCTAGGGACTAACACTTTTCCTGAAGAGCTATTTAAAGGGAATCATTGTTTATCAGCAGCTGGATACCTTTTGTTTGCACTGTGCTTAATTAGACCTTTTCAGTTATGAGATCATACTCCCAAATGCTTCCTCTGTTTTAGTACAAACTGTACTCCTTTACAATTATGGCAGAAGTTGCTTTTATATTCAGCTTTCTCTCAGGTAGGAAAGTTTTTTAAACTATTGCTGTAACTACTTGGTTTGCCAAAGTGGTAACAGTTCAGTTCTTACACTGAGCTGTTCCTGAATGCATCACTTTGGTAGTAGCTGTGAGTGATCTCCAGCTTTTTTAGCTTGCCTCGCTCCTGGTGGAATTGTGTTCTCCTAATCAAAGGCCTCCTGACTAATTGAAAACTTGTTTTTAAAACAGCTTTTGACGGCGTATCTCGACCTGCAGCTGGGGAACTGCTACGTGATCCCGCTGAACACTTCCATAGTCATGCCTCCAAGGAATCTGATGGATCTCTTCGCCAAGCTGGCGGTATGTGGGGACTTTGCTGCTGGGTTCTGCTGACAGACTGCCTTTTGCCAAGAGTGCTGGGTGCTGCTCTTGAACTCCAGGCCCTTGCTAGAACAGTCCTCCCTCCATCAAAGTCTGTAATCCCCTGGCTCAGTCACTGCACTGAAGTTAAGGCCAGCTGTCAGTGTATATTATGTTGAGTAGATTCATGCCTAATGCTCTTATTAATACCTGGCTTTATGAGAGCTGAAAGCAACCAGCAGATAAGGTTAAATTTAGCTGTTAGAAAGGAATTTGATAAAGCTCCAAATATCATTGAAAGCCTAAACCTGAGAGTTACTCCCGGCAAGCTCGCTCGCCCCGTGAGGGTTTTGCTGAAAAGAACAATGTGAACTTGTTCCCCAGTTATTGGCACTGCAGTTATGAGATCACCACAAGCATTTGACTCTTCAGTGACTAAAACTGGTGTTTTTCCAAGGTGATTTATGGGTCAAGCTGATAGAGCTTGCTGCTGCTTCCCAGTTAAATGCAATACTTGGCTATCATGCATCAAATGGACTTTTTAAAAACATCATTGGCTTTCTTACACCTGGTTCTAGAGGCCACTGGTCTAGTTCAGCTTGTTGCATTCTTTTTTTTTGGCTCCATGAAGACAAGCTCTAAGTGTGTGTCCCAGCCCCTGGTTTTAGGAGTTGAGGGTTAGGAAGCTGTTTTAGTAGTGCTGGGAGCATGTGGTGATGCCTTTTGTAGGTTGCCTTGCCTTTTTTATATTAGAAATACATTGCCTCGAACCTGGAGTCTTTCACTGTATTTTGTTTCTCTTTTAGCTGCAAACTTTGTGTACAGATAAACCTGACCAGGTTCTATTTACGTTTGTTTCACGTGAGGCTTGCAGAGTTGAGGTTAATTGTGCTTTGTTTGGGTGCAGCTGCAGCTGTTTGAAATGGCCTCTTTCAGTTTTTAAATTCCCTGGTATGCATCTGGTTGGGCTCAGAGTATCTTGGTATTAAAAATCAGGGAAGCTGAACTCTGCTGCTTGAATCCCTTCCAAAGCAAAGAGTGAAATGTAGTGGTTTGTCCCTTGTTAGCAGCAGTCTGTACCTTCAGGCTTTGTGTCTTCCAGACTGGCTCTTACCTGCCCCAGACATACCTGGTGCGTGAGGAGATGGTGGTTACAGAGGAGATCGATAACGTGTCTGATCTGGGCATCTTCATCTACCAGCTCTGTGTGGGGAAAGAGACCTTCAGGCTTCAGCGCAGAGACCAAATCATGGGTAAGCTCCCCTCAGGAAAAAGCAAATGCATTGTTTAACTAGGGAAGGGGTAAATACTTAAACCTGGGGAGTTTTTAATCTGTGGAATCTGAGTGTTCAGCAGAAGCTGAGGCTACTCCTGGCCCTGCTGGGTATTTCCCCTCCGTTCATGTCTGAATGTAAAGTGTCATTAGAATATGCTGGGAAAGTTTCAGTTACACAACTACAGGTTACATGCCCAAACAAAATTTAAGTCTGCTTCTGTTCCAATTTACGGTTGAAGTTATAAGTTAGTTTGACCTCAAAATTCATATAATCCATCAGATAATGTGAGTCTCTGTAGGCGCAGCTTATTCTGTCCTTGTCCTATCTAAAACTGGGTTACAGGAGCACCAAATAAAAACAATTTCTTCTGCTTGCTCTGGAAAAAAAGTAGTTGAACAGTGAGCTCCGGACATCCCATACTTCCTCTCCAAAAGAGGAAGGACACTTCAGAGGAACTGCTGAGCTCTGGTTCTTTATTCCCTGTGTGCTGCTGCAACCGCCTGACAGGGACTGAGCTGAGGTGTCTGTGCTGTGACCTACTGGGACTGGGCCTGGGGGGCAGAAATCTGATGCTGCGAATTTTATTTCACTGTAGCTCAAAGCATTTCATATTTGCTGCTCCCACCAAACACAGTGAGCTAACCCTTTGTCAGTTAGAGCCTTTCAGAATGCAAATGTTTGGTTTGTCAGGACTCTGTGCTCTGGTTTGGCTGCCAAGCTCTTAGGCAAGAGTTTCCTCAGCACAGTTGCAGCATCAGGAGCCACATCTGCTGCTTGCTGCACACAACATCCTGTTGTGGATGGAAGCAAGGCTCCCTCTGTGGGAGCAGCAGAGGGGTTCTGTTTAGGGCACATGAAGGAACACTAAATGCTGCCCTCATGGGAGGCAGAGGCGTGTGACTGAGCTCTTTTGAGAATGATTTTGGGAACAAGGCTAAATTGACAGCTACTGTGTCTATAGACAGCCCTGTGAAGAGTGTTTATGATGTTCCCTGAAATCATCCTGCTCTAACATGTTGACATCTTCGCTGCAGAGTAAAAAGTTCCTGCAGAGAACTTGCACAAAAGGATTCTGGTAAATGGAAGATGTTTCCTGGTACAGCTGCTGTGCTGTAGCTCTCCTTGTTAGTCTGTGGAGGGGAGAGGGTGGGAAATATGATCAAATTGAGGAGAAAATTGTTCGGGGCAAGTCTTGCCTTGCCTTCCCTATCTCATTTCTAGCACACAGTGTACAAGCCGTGTCACAGAAATGAGACTGCAATGCATAAACTCTTGGAATTTCTCTGGAAAAGTCTTTTCATTTATTCTCATTTAGCTAGTGCTGCCTGGGCTCTGAGCTTTGTGGAGTTTGTGTGTTCATCTGTTAGATCAAACTGACCTCAGGTGCTGTGTCAATTTCCTGGAGTTGTAACTTGGAGGCATGGGAGAAACCAAGTCACGCTCTTAGGTGGGCTGTGGAAAATTCACCTCCATCCTGATGCCTTGGAATTGAGGGACAGCCTGGATTTTGGGTGTTTATAAACCAAAGCAGTGCCCTCCTGGGGTTGTGTTTAAGAACTGGTGCTTCTCTTGCTTCATCTGAGCAATTCTCTGCTTATTAAACAAGCTAAATCCTTCTGAATTATTGCAAATGGAAGTGATTGAGGAGAGCAGCTCTTTGGTGGTAGGATTGCTGTGTTCCTGTCTCTTACTGAGCCCCAGCTGATAGAGGCAAACTTCCTGGGTCAGACCCAGTGCTGGCATGTCCCAAAATAGAGAAAATCACTTTAATGGTGTTAGGAAGAACCAGAGTGAGGTAAATCCTCCCAAGGTGAAGTGCTCTGCAAAGCACACCCTGTGCAAATGCACGCTGGGTGAGGGATTTGGGATGGAAAACAACCCCATAGCAGGCTCTGGTGGTAATTCCTGGCTGGAGAAACACAGTGCACTGATCTACTGAGTCCTGGCAAAGCTTGCTGTGGGCTGTGGGTCCCTTCACTCAGCCTCTTGTCCTCTCTCGTCCCCAGGTGTGCAGAAACGGGCAGCAGAGAACTGTCACTCCATCAGACACTTTGAAAACTCTTTCGTGGTTGAGACAAAGATCTGTCAGCAGTGAAAGGTGACAGGTGGGAGGTGACCAGGTCACACCTTCTTGGAGAAGTCAGCATTAGACATCGACTTCTGCAATTAAACCGTGCAGTGATAATCAAAAGCCTTATGCATTTTCTGTGTATTGCTTGTATTTCAGAAGACACAGTCACCATTTCAGCTTTTGTTGATCCTTGGTATAACTTTTTAGTTGTCTCATGTAAAACTTAAATTTGAGTAAGGTTTTTTTTTAGAAGGCTAATACCAATTTATCTGTTGAATGTGTTTGATTTAGTGTAATCTGGGAATGGCAGAAAAAAAAATATATAAAAATGTTAACCAGTTCCTTGGCTGGAACCATTTATGTTCACCTTAACTTTCACAGAATGATTAATATTAATAATCTGTGGTTTGCACATCTTGTGTAGTTCTGTAGAATAGCTCTGCACTCCATATCTTGGCTCAAAAACCTTCCTGATCTGGCTCATTAAAGGTTTATTTTAACGACCATGTGTGCAGCATGTAAAATCCAAGCTCAGTGATCAGAAACCTTTAACACTACCCTGTTTCTTTTTGTGCAATTACTGTATTGAATTCGTATGTATATTTGGAACCTTCCCTGAGCTTATGTTGAGTTCTTCTCCCTTAGTTTGGTTTTGTGGCATTTAGTTGTTAGATTCTGATAGAGTTGCTCTTAAAGCTTGTCAGTATTTTTGGTTATGACTTGGTTTATCCTGTAACTTCCTATTTCCAGGATCTGTTCTGGTATAGCTCACTTGTGAACGTGACTGTAGTTGTAAACTTAAACTACTTGGGCTTATATAAAACTTTTTAGATCAACTTTTTATGAGCAAGTAGCATTACTGCTGCAGTCAGAGCATTGTTCCCTTTTTTTGGAAAGCTGCAGTCTACAGAGAATGAAGAGTTAGTGTCCTGCAGTTGATAAACTGGAGAGTTTTATTAAGGGACTTTATATTGGCATAAATTCTGCAACCCTATAATAAATGTTTCTCTAAAACTTTGGTGTTTGTGTTGTGTTTGGTGCTCAGAGGTGAGGGGGGTGATGCTGTGGGCCTGGGGCAGTGTGCATTGCTCTTCTCTTACCCCTCTTAATTCTTTTTGAGCTTGTGAAGCTGAATTTCCTCTTCCTGCTGCTGTGGAAATGCTTTGTGGTGCCAGACAAGCTCAAGGAACAGAGGGAAGAACAGACAGCTCTCTACAAACAGAATCCCCCAGGGGCAGCTCGGGGGCTATTCTCTGCAAGGGCAGGGGTGTATTTACAATTCCTTTCAATATTGCTGGTGATGAGGCTGTGATTGAAGGTTTGCCTGTCCCAGGGTGTTGGTGGGTGCTAATGAGGGGCTGAACAGAGGTTAATGAGCCCTCAGATCCCACCCTGAGCTTTGCTGGAAGCTCAGACAGGAGAGTCCTGCCCTGAAAGTGCTGGGGCTCAGAACTAAAGTGTTGCTGAACCCTTGTGGCTTTCCTGCAAAGTGCCTGGGATTGTGCAGCTGGAAGGAAAAGAGGATTTCTGCACGAAGAACAGTGGGGAGGGAGAGGTGCCTGTAGGAATTGCTGCTCTGTCATTGCTTAGGAAACTGCAGGAAAAAGGAGAACACAGGAATTTTAGCCCAGGAACTAACACAGCTCTTCCCCCCCAAGGATGTGTCCCAAAACTAGAGCTTTGGCTTTGAAATAGGGTGTGTAGAAGAGTATTTCAGTAAATTGAAGTCTATAGTGAAATAAAATGATGTAGAAAGCTCCAAGTCCTGTCACTGTGACCCAGGTTCCCTTCACTCACAGCTGTTACTGGGAGAAGCAGCTACACTGGGAAGTTTTTCCTGCAGACTTTGTGTCCTTGGAAAAGGGGTGATTTCCTGCTCCTCTGGATTGGCTGGGGGGATAACAAGGATGGGTTCTTTTGGTAGCCTTGAATGGAAGGACTTGGAGATGTGTTGGTTGTGGAGAGCAAGAGACACCTGCTTGTAGCATTGAGGTCTGATTTTATGGAAAATAAAACCCAGGAATTGTTTTTTCCAGCTCAGAGTGTCTATGCAGTGGATGCACCTCCAGCCAGGAATGCTGGACCTGCTTCCACATGGGCTGGAACACTTTCTGTACCTTTGGAACAAAGTGAAGTCAGTTCCCAGGCAGGGAGCCAAGGACAGGAGGAACAGATTGTTCTCACCTGCTCTGAGGTGAGCAGGGAGCTGGGTTTGGTCCCACGTGTGCTCTGCTGGCCTTGTGGTCTTTCCCGAAGTGTTTTAGGCTGGGGCTGGGTGTCCAAGCCAAAATACTGGAATTTTAAGGTACTCCTGGGATCTTCTAATGGTGTGTTTGGCTTTGAGCAGCTCCTGTGTTCAGCTGGGCTATAGAAGCAGGAAGGAGCACGAGTTGGAGGATTCCTCTGCACCAGCAGATGGCACAGGCAGCAAACACTTGGGTGTAAAGTGTGTGTAACTGGTAAAAACTTGTGTTCACCCATCAGACAGTTTTTCAGCTATTTTACCAAAAATTAAACCTAAAAATGGTTGGATCAAAGCTTCATCCAGCCCGTGCTCAGTGTCTTTGCTTAGTTTTTATCTGTAGTAAGGAACATTTTTATAATAGAACTAAACTGTGTGAAACCCTGTTAATATCTGAGTAGAACTGTATTACAGACAGGGGTGTGGTGACTGGGGGGTGACACTGCCGGGATGCAAATGCAAACTCAATTACTGTAAGAGCTTCATTTACATCTGTGTTTACTGCACAAGCATCCTCTGGGCACGGGACAATCAGCAAGATCGCTGCAGGGAATTTGGGCAGCTTCCTTGGGGGAGCTGCCAGGTTCATTTTCTGACCCTATAAATTTAAAATCAGATGTAAATTTTAAATACCTTTATCAGTGTGAAGCTGGCAATGCAGCGCTTTGGGTATTTCCTCTTCCAGCATTACATGTGAGTTCGTTTCGGGGTTTTTTTTAATCAGAAAAACACGTGAGAAATAATTATTAAGAGCACAGTCGATTTTGGTTCTCAGAGAGGATGCTGTTGCCCTTTGCAGAACCTGCTGTTCTGTCTTGACTGCTGAGGTGTGGGTGGCTGTGGTGACAGACTCTTCCATTAGAGTATGTAATGGTCTAAATTAGAACTTCAGTCTCCTCCAGGCTTACTGTTCATAAAAATTGATAAAAATTGAACTTCTTTGCATATATAAATATCTTGAGATGAAGATCTGGAGAAGAAAAAATAGGGGTAGTGTGAAGACATTTGAAAGACACCCTGAGGCCTCAGGCTGGTATGAAAAGGAGCTTTAGCACCTCAGACTTGATAAACTGCTTGTCTAAACCAGGCTTTTCTGGCAATAATCTCAGCTCTGTGCTGGGCCTGTTGCAGAACAGCTGTGCTTGATGTGGCAGTGAGAAACTGTCACCTCCCACCCGCAGCAGCACTCCCAGGGTCTGTGCAGGGGGCTGGGGGACAAAGAGCCTGCTGGGCCTCCAGCAAGACTGGGCTGGCTCCTGTGGACTTGCTAGTTCTTGGAAAATTCCCCAAAATCCAGCTGTGCTCAGCAGAATCTGGGGTGAGTGATGGCTGAAATCTCAGCACTGAGCACCCTGGACCTGAAGAGAACTGGCGTCCCAGAACCTCAGGATGTTTGGGTTGGAAGGGACCTTAAAACTCATTCCATTCCATCCCATCCCCTCCCATGGGCAGGGACACCTTCCACTATCCCAGGTTGCTGCAAGCCCCATCCAACCTGGCCTTGGACACTCCCAGAGGTGGGGCAGCCACAGCTTCTCTGGGAACCCTGTGCCAGGGGAGAATTTATTCTGTATATCGAAATTTCCCATCTTTCAGTGTGAACCCAATCCCCCTTATCCTGTCTCTGTACTTCCTGATGAACACTCCCTCTCCAGCTTCCTTGTAGCCCCTTCAGACTACAAGGGGCCAGAGCCCCTTCTCCCAGAGCCTTCTCCAGGCAGAACAGCCCCAGCTCTCCCAGCCTGTCTCCACAGGAGAGGTGCTGCAGCCCCTTAACCACTTGTCCTCCTCTGGACTCATTCCAGCAGCACCATGTCCTTCTGATGTTGGGGACACCAGCACAGGACACAGCACTGCAGGTGGGGACACAGCAGAGCTGTGTAGGACCAGATAAATGGGGTGCAGCCCCCAAAACCTCCACTTTGTGGCTGAATTACCCCCCTGGGAGGGCTGAGCTGGAGGTCAGGCTTAGAAGGATTAAAGCTGCTTTGCCTGTCCTAATTCCAGGCCGGGTGGGGGATGGCTCTGCTGCCAGCTGTGGCACAGAGCCCAAATGCCAGCACTGATTGAAGCTTCCAGGCTGCCACCAAAATAATTACAATATGGATAATTACAGTAACATTATTGCATTAACATTATTTCTTCATTATGAGTATATATTTGTGATATTACCTAGGCAATGGGATGGGTGTATTTCCTGTCTTGAGAGTAATTAGAGGCTCTCCACCTACCACGCCACCTCCCAAGGAAATTATTTCTTATAGTTCAACTATTCTGTTTACTTGAATGTATTTCTCTTTTTGTGCTTTGACAGCCCTGAATTCCACCTTAGTAGATGTGAAAGTGAATTTCCTATCTGCAGACTCATTCTCACTGTGGATGATGGTTCTTGTCTTGCAGAAATGTTTGGGTTCTCCAGAGTTGTTCCATTTTACAGCTTGTTGATGTTCAGAGCTGTTGTGGATTAAATCCATAGGTGGACACCTGATGCTGGAACAAGGAACTTCCTTCCCACGGACCTTGTTGGTCTGGAACCCAGGGCTTTTATTCTGAAATGAGAGTGTCAGCATGTGGGATTCATCAGGAATGAATCTGTGGATGGAGGAGGTTTAGATGGGATATTGGGAAGGAATTCTTCTCTGTGAGGGTGGGGAGGCCCTGGCACAGGGTGCCCAGAGAAGCTGTGGCTGCCCCTGGATCCCTGGGAGTGTCCAAGGCCAGGCTGGATGGGGCTTGGGGCAGCCTGGAATAGGGGAAGGTGTTCCTGTCTGTGACAGGGGGTAGAAGGAAATCACCTTAAAGGTCCTTTCACACCCATGGCTCTATGGATAAACCTACACCTTCCACCTGCTGCCTCAAAATCCCTTGGGAGGGAAGGGCTGTGGAGGGTGTTTGGTTCTGTGGGGTGGTGATCTCAGTGGTCACTTGGTGGTGAGGAATTCACTCCCTCGGATTCTCTGCCCTTGGTGGTCGTAGCTTTTGTCATCTCACGTTCTCAGCCCTTTGCACTAAATAATCCTTAATTTTTTTTTAAATCAGAGTGACGTAGAAGCCCCACTTCAGACCACCCTTCCCTTACCAGTGTGCACTGTCACCCAGCCTGAAGCTGGAAGCTGTTAGAGCTTTGCCTCCTCATCTCATGACCAAAAAAAAAAAACCCCAAACAGGCGGGAGGATCAGCCTTTCGCACACCCCGAGGCCGACACTTCCGACGCTTCCTTTGTGAGCTGTGAGCGGGGCTGCTGCAGCTCCCTGCCTGTGAGCAGCCCCGGGGGAGGGGCACAGGAACGGCTCTGTGCTTACCAGATCCATCTCTGCCTCACCGTGAGCTGCCTTCCCGTGGGGAGGAGCCCTCCTGCTCCCCTCGGTGCTCCCGTGCTGTCACAGGGCACTACAGGATGCTCCAAAGCTTCTCTTCCTGCCTGTCTCCGAGGGTTTGCCATGGCGAGGTTGCTCTGGTGGAGGTGGGTGAGCACAGTGGCTGCCCCCTCCTGCTGGAGCATTTCTCAGGCCTGTTTTCCCCCCCAGATCAAGACCCTTGATTGAGGGAAAAGCAAATTTGTGGCTGGCTGGGGAAAAAGTGGAGCTCCAGATCTTCACAGCCTTTAGAATCCCAGAGTGGTTTGGGTTGGAAGGAACCTTAAAGCCTATTGAGTTCCAAGCCCCTGCTAGTCTGCCTTCCACTAGACCTGGTCCCTAGACCAGAAACATTTGTGTTTCTCCAATAAATATCCCATTTGCAGATATATTGGATAATGTGCATTTATCCTTTTGCAAGGATATCAGTATCAAATATCCCAGTATTTGTTGTTTCTCAGTGGAGCTGATGGTTTCCTTCTGCAAAACCCTTCATTCTGCTTTCTTCATATAACTTGATTTTCTTGGGTTTTTGTGTTTTCATTTGTATTTTCTTTGAAAAAACCAACCAAAACCCCCTTGTGCTTGGAGGCAAGATGTGTCCTCGCTGCAGAGCTGGGATCTGCAGCAGAGCACAGTGATGATTTGAACCAGATCTCCCCAGGGATCTGAAATCCCATTAGAGACTCTTGGGCTGGGGCAGACGAGCCCAGAGGGAGAAATTTCGGGTGAAGGAACTCAAGAAGCAGCATGACACCAACGTGGGCAGTGCTTTTTGGGTTTGGGATGGTGCTGCTTTAGGATTTTTAGGCTGTTAAGCAGCAGGAAACAGGCTGGGCTGTGGGCTTTGATGGTTTGTGTTGATTCACTTAAATAAGAATCCTGTCATTCAAACAGAACCTCACAGCTCTCTGAGTTTCAGCTTCTGTTTCACTGAGGTGTCCTGGGAACTTTCTTTGGAGCTGTGCAGACGTTTGTGTGACCACAGGGAGTTACCCTGCCCTTAAATATCTAGTGTCCTGTGACTGTGGATGTGTTCCAGATAATGGCACTGGTCACAGGACTGGTGATCTGACAGCACATGAGGGAAACAAGTCAGCCACAACAAGAGCTTGGGTGGGTTAAATTCTTTAAAATAAGTTTTTCCCCTTGGGATTTGTGGGAGAACAAGTGGAGAGGCAAAGCTGGACATTGTGGGTGGTAAAAACCGTGACCTTCCATGAGCTGAAGCCTCACCAGGATATTCTTTTCACAGCTCTGTTGGGCCCCTGGGAAAATGGGAGATGAGTTAAGAGAGTGGTTCCTTCTCACAATTCCTTATGGCACTCGGTCACATCATTGAAATTCATCCTGCCTTTGCTGTTTGATTGAACTTTTCATTTTATTCCCTGAATTTGGGGGGAAAAAGTGGGAGTAGAAGGAAACTTGAGCAAAATGGTGTCGAAAATTATTATCTTGATAATTGGAGCTCAGCCTCGTGGTGACCATGGAGGTACTTGACCGCCAAGGAGCTTCATTCTCCCCCTCCCTTTAACCTCATGGTGGCACCTCTGGGTAGCCCAGAACAAACACAGGCCCTGATGGGGTTGGTGTGACCTAATGTCCTGGGTTGTAGTATAAGATATGCACAAAGTATTCTATCACCATCTTCATGAACTGTTGAAACCAATTGCTGAAGCAGTGTTCTTCCAGGTTCCCCCTCCCTCTTCTGTTAAGGTGTCTTCTGTTAAGGTGTCTTCTGTTAATGGATCTTTTGTTAATGGGTCTTCTGTTAATGGCCTGCTGCATGACTCATAGATATCATAGTTATCTCACTTTAATGGGCCATCAAGGACCCCCTGTGTGACTCATTATCCCATTGTGAGATGCTCTGCCCAGGGGGAGGAGCCAAGCATTCTCACCTGGATATAATCTGGGACTTGGGGCAATATGGGGACCTTACCCACTGGATTCCCAGAGGATCAGAGCTACCAGACCTTTCTACGGGATCACTGCTTCCATCATCCCACTCAGGTTGTATTCTGACTCTGTCAGTGGTCTTTTGTATTATTGCATTTATTTTATTTTCCCTTTTTTTTCTTCTTCCTATTAAATTGTATTTCTGACTTAGAGCCTCTCACTCATTTTGCTTTGAAACCACTACACCTAAGAGAGAGGATATTGAATTTCTCGAAGAGCCAGCTGGAATTAGCTCTGTGAGGGTTCAATACCTCTGAGGGTGTCCAGCTAGCTAGCTGAGGCAAAGAAGCTTTCCTGGACTGTTTTTTTTTTTTTTTTTTTTCTTTGGGACTGTTTAAATCTGCTCTGGACTGAAAAACCCAGAGGAACACCGGGATCTTGCACCCGTGGCCCACCGGGCCGGGACTTGGCATTTTCTAGCACTGAAACGACTGGGATTGATAAACAGACTCCTGGCACAGACTCTCAGTTTTGCCATCTCTCTTCGGAGCAGCGAGAGGTTTTATTGTTTCATATTATTATTATTATTATTATTATTATTATTATTATTATTATTATTCATTCTTTATGCTTGTGGGCATTTTGTTTGTTAAATAAATAGGGTTTTTTCCACTCTTCTTTGAGGGAGTTCTTTCCCCGGACCTGCTGGGGGGAGGGGCTGTTTGGATTTGCTTTTCAGAGGAACCCCATTCAGAGATTTCCTCCCAAATTTGCCCTAAACCAGGACAGGGGTGCATCACTACAGCCAGCAGTGCTGATCTGCAATCCTCCTCCTCTCCCCATCGGCAGCCGGGCAGGGGAGGGGGAAGAGAGGACACTGCCGGCTCGCGCAGCTCTTGCACAAGCAGCGGCCCGCAGAGGCCTGGCCTGGCCCGGCCCCGGGGGCCTAGACCCGAGCCTCTGACTTACGAAGTGATGTTAACTTCTTTCTGGCCAGAAGAGGAAAGGGCCGAGTCACCTGCGATCTCTGATTTAAGCCTGGGCTGTCCAGAGGCATGGACAACACTCCTATTGGTCAGCCAGAGTCCATCCCCAGCCTCACATTCGTGCTAAACCACCACAAGGATGTCTTTCCCCTTCAGGATTCAGGTTGGAATCCAAATGACCCAGGGCAATTGAGAAAGCTACAGAATTATCAAGAATGGGTAGCAAAGGGGATGGAACAGGCCATCCCCAAAACTATAAACTGGTCAGCTTTGTACGCAATTAAGCAGACTCCTTCCGAGACTCCATCTGAGTTTTTAGATCGCCTAAGGGATGCAATGCACAGTCATACACCATTAGATCCTGGATCTGAAATAGGGATACAACAGCTGGTAAACTTATTTCTGGGGCAGTCTACGGGAGATATTAGAAGGAAACTTCAGAAGATCCAGGGACCAGAAGGAAGGAACCTAGAGGCCTTATTAGATGAGGCATGGAGAGTTTTCAGCAATCGAGAAGAAGGATATAAGCAAGGGATGAGAAAGCTGGTGGCAGTAGTGAAAGAAGAAGGGAAAGGAAAACGGGGACAAGAATCACCTAGACAGGGGCCACCTCGGTTGGGCAAAGATCAGTGTGCAATTTGCAGAAAATTTGGACACTGGAAAAACGAGTGCCCCGAACAAAGAAGAAATGGGAAAGGCAACCAGGGAAGGGAGGTGGTGGTTCCTCATGCAAAAAACGACTGAGGGGGACAGTAGGATCTTACTCCAGGAGATCCGCTGGTTATAAAAATGAAACTGGGGAAGGAGGGGAAAGAGGTGGAACTTATGGTGGATACTGGGGCAACATTTTCGGTTTTAAATAAAGCTTTGGTGCCAGTGGGAAATGGCTATGTTAAGGTGAGGGGGGAAACTGACAAATCTGAAATAGCATACTTTTGCAAGCCACTAAAATACAAATATGGAAAACAATGGGGCATCCATAAATTTCTATACATGCCCATCTCTCTGGATTCACTCCTGGGAAGAGACCTACTGGAGAAATTACAAGCAACCATTTCATTCAGAAACGGGGAAATTACTCTGGAGGTGAATGATCAAAAATATGTAGAAGTGTTGAGTTTAATATTGACAGCTATCGAGACTAAAGAGGAGATTATTGAGGAAATACTGAACCAAGTGTTTCCAGGAGTATGGGCCTCCAATGAATCAGGAAGGGCGAAAAATGCACTCCCAATACAAATTAAGCTTAAGGAAAGGAAACAACCAATCAGAAACAAGCAGTGTCCCTTAAGAAAGGAAGACAGAGAAGGAATTAGCCTGATAATTGAAAATTTCTTACAGCTAGGGTTGCTGAAGGAGTGTCAATCTGACTTCAACACCTGTCTTGCCTGTCCGCAAACCTGACAGGTCCTACCGAGTTGTACAGGATTTATGAACTGTTAATAAGATAACTGAATAATAAGAAGAACTGGGGCCTTTTGTTTAACTTCTAACTGAGGGTTATTGCCAAAATGCCTTACAATTGGAGGGTTAGGATCCATTAGGGAACAATTTAAAAAATTAAAAACATACAATGCCTTCTGTAATTGCTCTGCCAGAGTGGAATTCCCCATTCCACCCTTCTGCTGTAACAAAAGACACGTAAGTGAAACTTGGGCTCTTTTGATTATAGTTTGGCATGTTGAGGAATGGGGAATCCCCGTTTTGTGTGTCACCCCCCAGAGGGCAAGGAAATTTACAACCCTCTGGGAAACATACGCAGGGTCATTGTCAGTTTTAATTTGTGAGGGAATTCCCAGGACTGCAAAGGCATTTGCAAAGTGACGACAAACATCCTTTGCTGATTCTCCTGTATGACAGGATGCAAACAGGGCACCTGAAAAGGTGTCTATAGAAGTGTGAATATACTTAAGTCTGCCAAATTCGGGAAAATGAGTAACATTTGTTTGCCAAATTTGAAGGCTTTGAAGTCCTCTAGGGTTAACACCTCCAGCAATGGAGGGAAATTAATGCCTTTGACAGTCTGGACACACAGCCACAATGCTAGAGGTTTGGCAGAGAGTCAAATCAAAGATATGTGCCAGCACAACAGCAGCATTCTGATGAAAAAAAAAGAATGACTGAATTTTGCCTGGGCAAAGCGGTCAGGCAAAACTGGTTCAATAGGTATATGGGAGATAAGACAGAGAATACTGTGGATTTAATTAGCATAGTCAGTTTGATAACCAAGATGCCTCGGCAAGAACAGAGCTTTGAAGATTGCAAGAAGATTGGATCAAGACTGGCAACAGGGAAGAAGATTGAATCAAGTAGAAATGTTGCCAAATGTATGTTTGTTTGTGTGATGTTTCACCTAATCAATATAGTAAAAAATTACTAGCCTTCCTAGAATGGTATATAAGCATATGTAGCTCACAGTAAATGTGGATTCTGATCACCAGTCAGTAGTCTCCGTCGCTCTCTCAATTGTCGATAATTGTTGCTCTGTGTGAGGAGAAGGACCGGCCTACCTGGCAGCAATCGGCGAGCCCCCGGAACTGATCTTGATGGTGAAAGAACCGCATCTGGGCCCACAATCACCTGCCCTGCTGCGACGTGACAGGTGAGCCAGGGGAACTGAGCTATGCGACAGAACATGTCCAAGGAGAGAGACTTCTGTAAAACCGTGCTCGCCCTTCTGAGCAAGCATGGCTCCCCCATCCTAAAGCATGACCTTAAGTCACTTCTACGATGGGTGTCACACGTTTCCCGATACCACCCCTTCTATTTTTACTCTCCACTACTGGGACAAGGTTGGCGTTAAGCTCTATGACCTGGCCACCATCCCTGGCAATGAGCCAGAGTTACAAATGCTTTCCGCTTGCAGGGCGGTCATAGATGTGATTAAAAAGCAGGGAGGGAGTGAGGCTGCCTGCAAAGCTACCTCTGAGATGGCCGCGACCACCATGCTGGACCGAAACCTGCCCAGGTCGCGCTCCCCGTCCCCTGTCCGCACGCCCTCCCCAACGAGTGTCAGGAATAGAGCCCGGTTGCCACCTACAGTCCCACCGTTATATCGCCAGCGACCCCAGAGCCACCGAACACTTATCGCTTATCGCTTATGCGGTGGACACTGACTCTAGCAGTGAAAGGGAGACAGACCCTTTCAACCTTGACCCCAAAAAAGATCCGGACTTACTCCCTTCAGCTACTCAATAATTGGTTATGTGTTGGGGAAGATGAATCAGAGAAACCTTATATGATTGCTTAGCAAAAGATTCTGAAAATATGAAACCTATAATCGAAATAGAAATGAAAACTTGCTTTGAGTTGTAGGATACTGAGCCTTAGTTACTATATAAGCCGAAAACAATAGTCTAGCTAGCTAAAGGAGAATCCCTTTTGATTGAACAATACCCTTCTGCTGGCTAAGGAATCCAAAGGTCAATGTAGCAAAAGAGAATAGTCTAAAGAGTAGTTTTTAGAGTTTAAAATATAACACAGTATGGTAATGTAGTAGTTCTTATAGGCTATATGTAGATTCTATAGGGTTTTGTGTCATGTACTGGTTGGTTAGTGTAAATTAGAATATTCAACACAAAAGGAGGTATAATGTATTGTAACAAAGACCTCACGCTCTGACTCTCCTCCTCTCTTGCTCTCGCTCTGACTCTCCTCCTCTCTTGCTCTCTCTCTAGCTCTCTGGCCCCTGCGCTCCAACCCCTGCCACCTCTCTCTGGCTCTCTTGCTCTCTCCTCTCTTACCTCTTACCCTCTTGTTCTCTCTCTCCCTCACTTTTTGGGACTTCCCTTCAGCCGAGGCTGGTGGCTGAAGGCAAGGCCCTTTTTACCCACGACATTTGCAATAAAACCACGTGTTCTAGAATGTCTCAGGTTGGCAGAGTTCCCTCTCCCTGTTGTCCACGGATGCTCCTACAGTTATGGATAAAAAAGAAAGCCCTTAAGGACAGAGACTTTGGTACTGTGGCAGAAATCTTTGTGGTCCCCATGTGACTCGGCCCGAGGGTTGGGAATCCACAATGGGAGCCCTTGGGCTACTCAGAAATTAAGGAACTGGGCCATACCGTGGCAGAATATGGTCTGGGGTTCCCTTATTTCAGTAATTTATTAAGAGCAACTTTTACCACACACCTCATGACTCCTCATGATGTGAAATCTTTGGCAAATATTTTGCTCACACCGACGCAATATGCAATATTCACAGCACAATGGAAAATAAGACTGGAGAATTTAATTGCAACATATGCAGGACATGCTAAACAAGCCCTGGCTGCCTTAACCATTGACCGCCTAGCGGGGGAGGGGGTGCATACCGATCCTAATGGGCAAGCCGCCTTACCGATAGAGGCCCTGGAGGGGATCACAGACGCAGTTCATCTGACATTTCTTAAGGTTCCTGATGCCAGAACCCTGTAGGAGTCCTTCATAAATATTAAACAGGCTCCCCAGGAACCCTACATGCAGTTTGTAGACAGATTAAAACAAACACTGGAGAGACAAATTGATAATGATCAAGCAAGGGAAGTTGTACTCCTCAAGCTGGCTATGGAAAATTTAAATGAAGACTGTAAGCGCCTCTTGAAAACCCTGCTCCCCGACCCCGAGCCCACCTTGCTTCAAATGATAGAAGCCTGTAACCGCTTGGGGACATTGCAACACACCGCAGCAATCACCTATCAGGCCGCGGGGCAAGGCATAGCTGATGCTTTTGCTGCCCTGAAATTAGTCTCCAGAAAGCAGTTGGTTTGTTTTGGCTGTGGGGAACTTGGGCACATTAAAAGGGACTGCAAAAAAGCGTGAACACAAAAACCCAAGAACCCAATTGTCCTAGGGTGACTATGATGCCTGTATCCCCACATCGTCTGTTCTGTGTTCTGTACCTTTAAGACTGGTTCTGAGAGGGAGCAGGAAAAGAAGAAGCGAGCAGTTTGTTTTGAAAAAGAGTGTTCACTCCTGTCCTGGTTTAGGACAAATTTTTTTTTTTTGCTTTTGCTTTTGTTGACATTTACATAGGAGTCTCACCCCACCTTCAGATCTCCCTGAGGTACACAGCGTGTTATTCCATCTTTCTGCATTATCCACCATGTATACCCTGGTCCTTGAGCAAAAACAATCCCACGGATGGGTTTGCCTGTACTCGAGGCAGGGTTAATCCATACTGTCTTTCCCAACAAACCTCTGACATGGGCCACTGGGGCTTTATCTCCATCTACGATATTAAGGAACTCAGACTGAGCAGGACCCGCTGGGTTGGTGGAACCTCGGGTGTTAACTAACCAGGTGGCCTTTGCCAAATGCTGCTCCCAGTTTTTGAAAGATCCCCCACCCAATGCTTTCAACTGGGTTTTTAACAGTGCATTGTGCCTCTCCACTTTCCCAGCAGCTGGTGCGTGGTAGGGAATATGGTACACCCACTCTATGCCGTGTTCCCTAGCCCATGTGCTGATAAGGCTGTTCTTGAAATGAGTCCCGTTGTCTGACTCAATCCTCTCAGGGGTACCATGTCTCCACAGGACTTGCTTCTCAAGGCCCAGAATGGTGTTACGGGCCGTAGCATGAGAAACAGGGTAGGTCTCCAGCCACCCCGTGGTGGCTTCCACCATTGTGAGCACGTAGAGCTTACCTTGACGTGTCTGGGGTAATGTGATATAATCAATCTGCCAGGCCTCCCCATACTTGTATTTGGACCACCGTCCACCGTACCATAGGGGCTTCACCCGCTTGGCCTGCTTGATTGCAGCACATGTGCCACAGTCATGAATAACCTGAGAAATACTGTCCAAGGTTAGATCCACCCCTCGGTCTCATGCCCACTTATAGGTGGCATCTCTGCCCTGATGACCTGAGGCATCATGAGCCCATCGAGCCAGGAACAACTCTCCCTTGTGTTCCCAATCTAAGTCTATTTTTGACACCTCTATCTTTGCAGCCTGATCTACCTGCTCATTGTTTCGGTGCTCCTCATCAGCCCGACTCTTGGGGACATGGGCATCTACATGACGGATTTTTACAGGTAGCTTCTCTATCCGAGTGGCAATGTCTTTCCACACTTCGGCAGCCCAAATTGGTTTTCCTCTACACTGCCAGTTAGCCTTTTTCCACTTCTTCAACCATCCCCATAAACATTGGCTACCATCCATGAATCAGTATAGAGGTAGAGCTTTGGCCACTTCTCTCTTTCAGCAATGTTCAGGGCCAATTGAATGGCTTTGAGCTCAGCAAGTTGGCTCGATCCACCATCTCCTTCAGTGGCCTCAGCGACTTGTCGTGTGGGGCTCCGCACAGGTGCTTTCCATTTCCGGTTCATTCCCACTATGCGACAGGAACCGTCAGTGAAAAGAGCATAGGGTGTTTCTTCTGCTGGCAGTTGGTTGTATGGTGGAGCTTCTTCAGCACGTGTCACTGGTTCTTGCTCCTCTTCATCTGTGAGACTAAAGTCTTCACCTTCAGGCCAATTTGTAATTATCTCCAAAATCCCAGGGCGATTCAGTTTTCCAATACGGGCGCGCTGTGTGATGACAGCAATCCACTTACTCCATGTAGCATTGGTGGCATGGTGGGTAGAGGGAACCTCTGCTTTAAACATCCACCCCAGCACCGGTAGTCGGGGTGCCAGGAGGAGTTGTGTTTCAGTGCCTATTACCTCTGAGGCAGCTTGGACTCCTTCATAGGCTGCTAAAATTTCCTTCTCTGTGGGAGTGTAATTGGCCTCAGACCCTCTGTAACTTTGGCTCCAGAATCCCAATGGTCGTCCTCGAGTTTCCCCAGGCACCTTCTGCCAAAGACTCCAGGACAGACCATGGCTCCCAGCTGCAGAGTAGAGCACATTCTTCACATCTGGTCCTGTCCTGACTGGGCCAAGGGCCACTGCATGAGCGATCTCCTGCTTGATCTGGGCAAAGGCGTGTTGCTGTTCAGGGCCCCAGTAGAAAGTGTTTTTCTTGTGGGTTACCAGGTAGAGAGGACTCACAATCTGGCTGTACTCAGGGATATGCATCCTCCAAAAACCTATGGCACCTAGGAAAGCTTGTGTTTCCTTCTTGTTGGTAGGTGGAGACATTGCTGTGATCTTGTTGAGGACATCAGTAGGAATCTGACGCCGTCCATCTTCCCACTTAATTCCCAGGAACTGGATCTCTCGAGCAGGTCCCTTAACTTTGCTCTTCTTGATAGCGAATCCAGCTTTCAGCAGAATCTGGATGTTCTTCTCTCCTTTCTCAAATACTTCAGCTGCAGTATTCCCCCACACAATGATGTCATCAATGTACTGCAGATGTTCTGGAGCCTCACCCTTTTCTAGTGCAGTCTGAATCAGTCCATGGCAGATGGTAGGACTGTGCTTCCACCCCTGGGGCAATCGGTTCCAAGTGTACTGCACACCCCTCCACGTAAAGGCAAACTGAGGCCTGCATTCTGCTGCCAAAGGAATGGAGAAAAATGCATTGGCAATGTCAATAGTGGCGTACCACTTTGCTGCCTTGGACTCCAGCTTGTACTGGAGCTCCATGTCTGGCACAGCAGCGCTCAGCGGTGGAGTCACTTCATTCAAGGCACGATAGTCCACAGTCAATCTCCATTCTCCTTCAGATTTATGCACAGGCCAGATGGGGCTGTTGAAGGGTGAGTGGGTTTTGCTGACCACCCCTTGACTCTCCAGCTCATGAATCATCTTGTGGATGGGGATCACAGCATCTCGAGTTGTTCTATACTGTCGGGGATGCACTGTTGAAGTGCCAATTAGCACTTGTTGCTCTTCCCCCTTCAGAAGTCCTACAGCAGATGGGTTCTCTGATAGTCCAGGCAAGGTGTTCAATTGCTTAACACCCTCTATCACTACAGCCGCTATCCCAAACGCCCACCTGAATCCCTTCGGGTCTTTGAAATACCCATTTCGGAGGTAGTCTATGCCCAGAATGCATGGGGCCTCTGGGCCAGTTGCAATAGGGTGCCTCTTCCACTCATTTCCAGTCAGACTAACATCAGCTTCCACCACAGTAAAATCCTGTGATCCCCCTGTCACACCAGCGATAGAGACAGATTCTGCCCCTACATGTGTTGATGGAATTAATGTGCACTGTGCACCAGTATCGACCAAGGCCTCATATTCTTGTGGTTCAGATGTGCCAGGCCAACGAATCCACACAGTCCAAAAAACACGGTTGTCCCTAGCCTCTACCTGGCTAGAGGCTGGGCCCCTCTAAACCTGGTTATCCGTCTGTCCCTGGGTGACTGGAGCTACTTCCTTCTTAGTGGAACTTCCTCTCTGAGTCTTGCCACCCAACAATTCACGCAGCCGTTGTGCCAGATCATCGGTAGATTTTCTATCCCATCTCTTCATATCTTCTCCACAATCACGCAGGAGGGACCACAGCTTACCTCGTGGGATGCCCCCTCCCTCTCTATCTGGGGAACGTCTGCGTTTGGTGCCAGAACCTCTGACCTGTACCGCCGAGATTTGGAGAAAGCCCTCTTTCATCTCTTTAATCTCATCTCTGAGTGTATGGTGATTGTCCTCTATTTTGCCTTCTAATTTCTGCAGACGGGTTTCCATGGCTGCGATTCTGGCATGTGTTGGGCCATGCACAGCATCTGCATATGCTCGAAGTTTTCTTGCCATATCCAGCACGCTCTCCCCCATGTCGTCCCCCTTCATTATTGCTAAAGAAGAAGAGTATTCTTGTGGCCCAAGTCGTACAAGTTTTCACCACATCACAGGTGTACATGGTACCAAGTCTGGGTTCCTAGTGTTTACGTCATCTGAGAAGATAATCTCCGCCACTGCCGTTTCTCTCAAGCGCTGAATCCCTTGTTCTATGGTCTTCCACTGGGTTTGCTGCATATAGAGATTGTCTGCATATAGATATCTTTGTGCCACACTTCCCAGGATCCGTTCCCAGAGACTGCAAGGGGTAGCCCCCCTCATCATTCCTTGGTCGATAACCGGATCATGTGACACGGATCCCAAATGCCTCGCTTCAGTGCCGTCCAGAATTGTAGCCTCACCTGCAGCATCCCAAAGATGGACTAACCAACTGATTATAGATTCATCTGGTCGTCGAGTGTAATCCTTTCTTAGGCCTCGAAGGTCCTTCAGGGAGAAGGATTCAATAGTGGCTCCTGATCGTGTGCCAGTGGGTTGGACATTTGACCTTGTGCCAGCTGGTTGGACTCTTGATTTTGTGTCAGTTTGGTCGGCTTCTGATTGGGTGTCAGTTGGTTGGATGTCTGATTGGGTGTCGTCGGGAGGCATCGTTGAGGGTCCTTCACCTGGATCATCGTCCACTGGTCGATCGGTTTTCTGTGCTTGCTTCTTTGCCCCAGCAACTGCCAGGGGCTTAGGCTCACTGTCTGGTTTAGCTGCTGATTTATTTTTCTGGCTCCCTGCCTCTATCTGCTGCCCTACCTTATCTAGAAGTGTGCGGTAAGCATATGCCAGGGCCCAGCTTATTGCAACAATACTTTTGTCCTTGGAATTATCCTGGCACTTCTCTTTCAAGTATTTTCCCACCTCAGCTGGGTTCTGAATGTGTTCATATGGAAAATCCCAGGCTATAGGGTCAGAAAATTCCTTCAGGGTTTGGCCCATATCCTCCCATTCTCCACACCACTCAGGATTTTCCACACCTGGGCCTCCTTCTGGGTCAGGGGTCTCATCAGCCCCTCTGGAAATCTCAGACCTCACTCTAGACAAGCTGCGAACCATATAGAGGAAGCTCACCAGATGGAATACCAGGAAGATGGTATCTTTAACATTCAGGGGGCACTGGATATTCTCCAAAAGTGATGTGACCGATTCAAAAGATACGAGGGACAGGAAAGACTGAAAAGCTTCATCCCCTGTTCCTCCTCTAACAAAGTGGGTGCAATTATTCATAAATTCCCAAAACATGCTGCTGGAACTAGGACGCATGGTAGGACGAAGAAACCATAAACCAAACATACCTGCCACAAACTCCAGTACCTTCATAAACTTCCTATAAATCATGATCACTAAACCCAACAAAATAGCAATCCGAATTCGTGCACTTCTAGTGTAAAAGCTATGTGTTAGGGACAACATTGGAGCTAGTTCTGGATAAGAAAACAAACCTAGGGACCAGAAAGGTATTAGAATCTCAAAGAAACCTAGGGAACAGAAATACAGCAAGGACTCTATTCCAATAGACATTAGGGATTCAAGGGGCAACATGGCTACTCTATCCCCACACAAAGAACAACCAAAATGCACTCAATAATCAATACAAGTTTTTTCCACTCTCTCGAGCCCCACAGTTGGGCACCAATATTACTGTATGTCCTGGTTTAGGGCAAATTTGGGAGGAAATCTCCGAATGGGGTTCCTCTGAAAAGCAAATCCAAACAGCCCCTCCCCCCAGCAGGTCCGGGGAAAGAACTCCCTCAAAGAAGAGTGGAAAAAACCCTATTTATTTAACAAACAAAATGCCCACAAGCATAAAGAATGAATAATAATAATAATAATAACAATAATAATAATATGAAACAATAAAACCTCTCGCTGCTCCAAAGAGAGATGGCAAAACTGAGAGTCCGTGCCAGGAGTCTGTTTATCAGTCCCTTCAGTGCTGGAAAATGCCGAGTCCCGGCCCGGTGGGCCACGGGTGCAAGATCCCGGTGCTCCTCTGAGTTTTTCAGCCCAGAGCAGATTTAAACAGTCCCAAAGAAAAATAAAATAGAAAAAAAAAAAACAGTCCAGGAAAGCTTCTTTGCCTCAGCTAGCTAGACTAACAAAGGGGAAAAAAAAAACTCTCTGGCTGCCCTCCGTGCATCCAACGAAGGACAAAAAAAAAAAAACCACACAGTCCCAAGGACGAGAGCAGATTCAGAGGAGTGAGTTTGTTTCTCAAAACAAACTGCGCGCTTCTTCTTTCCCTGCTCACTCTCAGAACCAGTCTTAAAGGTACAGAACACAGAACAGACGATGTGGGGATACAGGCATCATAGTCACCCTAGGACATATGCTTTCTCCATTTGTTTATTAAAACTCATTTTTATAACTGTCCCGTGGCCTCATTCCACACATTTCACAACAACTACACAGGCCACCCTTTTACCTGACACGAAACACAACCCCACATTTCACAGGCCCGCACCAATGGCGGCCAGGCTTTCCTCTGCTCTTTTTCTCTCTTTCTTCGTGCCCAGCTCCCTTTGTGAAAAACAAGGTTTAAAACAACTCTTAAAAGTTAAAGTATAAAGTTAGAAGGTATTAGTTATAGAATTGTAAAGTTAAATGTTAGAAACTGTTGGTACTCATTTTGTAATATATCTTCGTGGCCTGTCAGGCAAGAATGTCGTTTCCATGGCAACGTAAGACTCTTACACCTCTCTACTCTGCCTGGCTAGTTCACCCCCCCCTCCCTGCTTATCGAGAACCAAACTCTAACACCCCTTATGGTAATTAAGAATCCCAGGATGCAACGCCTCAGGAAAATCGGGACAACTTCCAAAACAAACAGTAATTAAGTCTCTTTGGCAACAACTTAAAACAAAAGGAATGGCGGCAGTAAAGACTAAGATGTAGAAGCCAACTAATGCCTGAAATTTTGATCTCGCTGTGACCAGAAAAACATTCTAAACAATCTACTCCTCGGCAGAACCACGTCAAAATGGAATTGTCGGGAACATGCTCCTGTGAGGGGGGAGGCTAATTCCCCACTCAGCTGTGTGCAGCAGCAGAGTGTCTAGCCCCCCCCTCCTTCTCAGCACTACGGTGGAGGCCACCCCACCCCCCCAGGCGCCTGTTTCTAAAAGAGCTGATATTTTAATAAAGGCATTTAAAGGAGGAAACATCGTCTCCTGCCTTTCTTATCACCTTCATTCTCCGCGCAGCGGCTGCGGGATGGTGATCGGACTCTCTTTTCCGTTCCTAGCTTCCCCCGCCATTTCCCTCTTCCTGTGGTTGCGCGGGCACCGGGGGCACGGGTGGGGCCATGGCTCCGCTGCCTTCCCCCGCTGCCTCGCACGGTGCTGCGAGCCGCAGGCGGAGGCTTCTCCCCCTGCGCGCAGTGCTTATGGACTGCGGGGCGGCCCGGCCGGGCATGCGGGCCTGGCACGGCCCCTGCCGTTCCCCCCCCCCCCATACTCCATCCTGGAAGCAGCAGGGGGCAGGGGCTGCCCAGCTCTGCTTGAGAGACAGAGGCTGTGGGCAGGCACCTGCGGGGAAGGGGTCGAGGGAAGGCTTAGGTTTCTCTGTCCAAGCCCCCCCCCAGCGCAGAGCTGTGGGCAATGTAAGCGGGGCCCGGGGCCCTGCTGCTGCGGTGCCAGTGGAGAGCAGAAGGACCGAGCTGGGCATGTCGGGTATGTCAACTCAGAAAAGCCCCTGCCGCCCGCAGGGGAGCAGCGAGGGAACTTTTCAAAGGGCACAGCGGCTTGAGGTTCCCTAGTCCTCCCACCCATCCCCCCTCCCTCCTTTTCTTCTTAGGGAATTTCTAGGCAACAGAGTTGAAGTTTTAAATGCCTGTTTGTAAAAGTAAGGTTGTGAAGCTTACACCTTTCACACATAACAACAGATGAATTAGTAATAATTCTATATTATAGTTGTTGGTTGTAAGTTTTTTCACTGTTTTCCTTAGTTTCATTTTAAAGTCATAAATACATGACTTTCAGGCAAGTGTTGTCTTAGCTTACTAAGATACTTATTACTGATATATTGATTGCATAATGTGAATTTACTGATATGCTATGATAATGTTGATCAGTCACTGTTTTATAGCCGGCTTTTTCCCATATATTTTGCTATCTCTTTATGTCTACTAGTACACAACCCATGTGTCATTCAAGGATCTTTCCCTTGTTTTCTACCTGTCAATGCTAGTTTTGCACTGGCTTGTCAGTTTGATCTAGTGTGTCTCATGTTTTTTAAGTATTTTTCAGACTTCCAAGGAATGTTGTCTGAAATGTGAAGATTCCTTCTGCTCTAAAGGATTGGGATGCAGTTCCAGTTCTGGTCATAGAACCATTTCAACATTTCGCTGAATCTAAAGCATCCTCACTCTGACAGAACTTCAGAGGGAACCAGTTATTAGGTGGTTCGATTAAATTTACCCCAAGATTCTTAGGAACCTTCTTTTTTCTTACAGGCAGAATCTGGGCACTGGCTATGCCCTAGGCTCTTCCTGGATGTGAAAATTTGGTGATACCCAGATGTTTCTGAAGCAAAATTACATACGAGTTTTTTGACTCAATGATTTGAATTATAAGTGTGGCAGCTGAATCTGTTTTTCTAGAATGAGCTTGGAGTTCATGATCCAGACATGACCTCCCAAATTCCTCATTTATTTAAACTGTTCAGCTGTTTGCAGTTTCTGGGTTCATGGAATTTATGGACAACACATAAATTTGAATAATGTAACACTTATATTAGAAATTTGGGAAATGAATTATCAAATCAGAAATCTCGATTTACTAACAACAGTAAAGTCTGACAAGTTAACTTAAGGAGAAGATATGCCTGTGTTTTATCATCAGCAGGTTCAAGCAGTCACATCAGACACCCATCACCTTCGAGGAGTGAAAAGGGACACAATGCATAGCCTTTGTGGCTAGAAGAACAAATAGAAGAGTGACTGCAAAAGAGACAATCACGTGTCTGGAAATTATACAGACGACATGACAACAAAAGCCCTGTGTCAGCATCATGGTACTGTGTTTCCACTAACTTTCTTCAAGCTATTTCCTGTTTCAGGATTGAAGAAGACATCCAGTGATGCCAAAGATCGACATCCTGGCGCTGATGGACTTTTCCCTGAGTTTCAATTATTTGGACTTTAAAGCAAAATTATTTATCTTAATTTTCCTTAAAGGATGTACTTGCTAACTTCATGTAATATCTCATGTGCCTTTGGTGTGTCTTGCAGTTACCAAATGCTGTGGTTTTTCTTTGTGGTAATTGGGATCATGTAGATCCTTGGGAATCAGGTCCATCAAGCAAATCTTTCCATTGATATTGCTGTTTTCATCACTAATTCAGATTTACATCCTACAGGTATCATTGGCCAATTGGGTGAACAATGGTCTGATCCTGTACATCCTGCAATGGGTCTCTTTGCCCCATCAAAATATGTACGAGCTACAAAGCCCATACGGCTCACTCTGGTATTTTCACCACACTTCCTGGAACAGGAAGAAAGTGTAAGTGCAAATACACAGATTTCCAAAAGCTCTGAGAGTGCTTTGGAGATTCAAAGTAGAAATACAAGACTTGGTCTGTACAGTCTTACACCCTTTATCAGAGTAGACTTTCTGCTCTTTTGGGAAGTAGGTCATCTTGTCAGCTGCTAGCATCACCATGGGCTGTTATTTCACCCCTGACACACATTTTCACATGTCTTTGCATAAGAAAAAAAAAAAACCAAAAAAAACACCCCAGCACCCATGTTGTTTGAATTAATTGCTCATTTGATAATCAAATGCCATTAACAGTGTTTACAATTAATGGCAGCAGATCCAGTAAAAATTGTTCTTCCAACATAGCAGAAAGACTTTTAATGGAGCTTTGTTAACAGCAAACAGTGCTCCTTTGCTACAGATTTTCAGGGCAGGTTGTTTATCACCTGCCCAGTCATAAATTATTGAAATTGACAAAATCAATCAATTTGCCATTGCGGGTGCTGGTGCAAGCACCACCATCTTTTACTGACGGTTCAGAAAAACAGGAAAAGCCATTGTTACCTGTGAGGATGGATCTGACTGGAAAATGCTAGAAAGTCTCAAATCAGGCTTGGCCCACAAAATGATTAAATTGAGGGCTGTGGCCATGGCATTCCAACAATTTCTTCAGGTACCCCTTAATTTGGTCATTGAATCTGCTTATGTAGCAGACATAACGAAATGTTTGGATTGTTCATGCACATTCAGAGTCACTCCAATTTACCACATTTCATAATAGAAGGTAATCCCAGGACTGACAAGTTAGCTAATCCTACATGGGTAGCACTTCAGCCAGACAAAATTGTGGAAGTTAAAGTATTGCATGATTTTCCATCAAAGTGCACACACTACAGAAACAGTTTCAGTCAACGCCAACTGAGGTTCATGACATTGTCAGTTCTTGTGCTGACTGTCATGGCCTTGCTGCACCTTTACCAGTGGGGGTAAACCCCAGAGGCCTGAAAGCCTTGCAGCTTTGGCAAACAGATGTCATTCACATTGCTGAATTTGGCTGACTCAAATATGTGCCTGTGCAATTAAACTGATCAAGCCATTGTTGAACACGCTCATAGCATCCTAAAGCGTGTTCTGTCAAAACAAAAAAGGGGAATGCCTGGAGAAACTCTGCACAGTCAATTGGAAAAGGTTCTATATGCAATTGATCACTTTGCAGTGTCACAAAAATGCAAATAGTCTTGTCATTCTAAATTACTTCCTTTTCGTTGCAGTCATCAATCGAGATGCACCTGTCTCGAGTGAAAGTCTGGGTACGGGATCTAACCACTAGAAGTGGGAGGGCCCATGTGAGCTTTTTGCTTGGGGTTGTGGGTATGCCTCCATCTCCAGACACTAGGGTACCATGAATACCCTCAAGGTGCGTTCGTCCTGACTCATGACATCAAAACTCAAATGTGGCCAACAGGCAACATTCGAATGATGATCAGGATGCCAATCATCATTCAGATGATTTTTCTACAAGTAGAAAATGAGTATTCTATCCTTTTTGTTTTTAGAGTACTGAATGTTGACAAGTTAGACTGCCATTTTTGAGCAGACTGACAATGTTTTGTTTACTGTATTAGAATTAATAACTGACTCCTTGCAAGGATGAACAGCAAGACTTGGTGTTGGTGCATGGATGTGATTGTGAAGAATTCAATAGCATGTGCCAGGGAATCTCCCCGACCATTCTAAGTCAATGTCCAATTGAGGTTCTATCTAGTAACTGTTAAGTTACTAAAGGGACCTCTTGTGCCATCTTTGTTCTCGTTCCTGCAAGGGCCCTGCAGAAGATTACAAACACTGCCTTCTGCCTTATAACAAAGGGGTGAAATGTGGGAACTTACAGTGGTCAGAACATAGATTCTTAGGCTCCAGGCAGTGCCTTGAAGCCTGTGGGAAAGCCAAGGACAAAAACTCTCTCAGTCTGGCCTGGGAAATCATGAGGAGGAACCCAAAACAATCCATATAAACAATCCCTGTAGATAGCCTCCTCCTGACACCTGGTGTTTTTCCAACTTGTTTACTGGTAGAGATGTTTACAAAAAGGTGGTGCCCTAAAGGACCAATCCTATTCATTGTAGTGAAACACTGTATAAAAGAATCTGTCTTTCAGTAAACTTTGATATAAGCCCTCTGAAGAAATCAGAGTTCTACGTGTCATTACATGAGCCGTCCTGAATCGTAATGAAAACTATGTACTTACAATGGTAGAAGCCACCACAGGATGGCTGTAGACCTATCCTGTACCTCACGCTAGAGCCCGTAACACCATTCTAGGCCTTGAAAAGCAAGTTCTTTGGAGGCATGGTACCCCTGAGAGGATTGAGTCAGACAATGGGACTCATTTCAAGAATAGCTTTATCAACACCTGGGCTAGGGAACATGGCATTGAGTGGGTGTACCATATCCCCTACCATGCACCAGCTGCTGGGAAAGTGGAGAGATACAATGGACTGTTAAAAACCACCTTGAGAGCATTGGGTGGGGCATCTTTCGAAAATTAGGAGCAGCATCTAGCAAAGGCCACCTGGTTAGTCAACACCCAAGGTTCCACCAACAGAGCAGGCCCTGCCCAGTCTGAGCTCCTGCATACAGTAGATGGAGATAAAGTCCCTGTAGTACATGTAAGAGGTTTGTTAGGGAAGACAGTTTGGATCAATTCTGCCTCAAGTACAGACAAACCCATCCGTGAAATTGTCTTTGCTCAGAGACCAGGTGGCACATGGTGGATAATGCAGAAAGATGGAACAACACGATGTGTACCTCAGGGAGATCTGATTGTTGGGTGAGAACCATGTGTAAATATCACTTTTTGTTGAATGTCACTGCCATTGTCTGTATATAGCTGTATATTGTTTTTATATAGATATATGCATGTATAATGTATGTGTTTGTAGAGTTAGAATTCAATTAGTTTTGGTAGGTTGATGATATGGGGATAAGGGGTGGAATGTCCTAGAGTGACTATGATGCCTGTATCCCCAATCGTCTGTTCTGTGTGTGCTGTGTGTTCTGTGCCTTTAAGACTGGTTCTGAGAGCAAAGCAGGGAAAGAAGAAGCATGCAGTTTGTTTTGAGAAAACAGCGTTCACTCCTACACATTTTTTTCTCTGGACTCTGTGTGTTCATCGGCGGCACGGACAGCGGCCAGACAGAGAACTTTTTTATGCATTTAGTTAGTTTAGCTAGCTGAGGCAGAGAAGCTTCCAGGACTGTTTGGCTTTTTTTGGTTTTTTGGGGTTTGTTTTGTTTTGTTTTGTTTTGTTTTCCTTGGGATTGTTTAAACCTGTCCTGGACTGAAAAACCCAGAGAGACACTGGTATCTCGCGCCTGTGGCCCACCGGGGCCTGGACATCGGCATTTTCCAGCGCCAAAGGGACTCGGACTGATAAGAGCCTGAGAAAGCTGAGCTAACTCATGGCAAGGACTTCTCTCAGTTTTGCCATCTCTCTTCAGAGCGGCAACAGGTTTTATTGTTTCATATTATTCATTCTTTATGCTTGTGGGCATTTTGTTTGTCAAATAAATAGTTTTTTCCACTTTTCTCCAAGGAAGTTCTTTTCCCGGACCGGCTGGGGGAAGGAGCTGTTTGGGTTTGCTCTCCAGAGGAACCCCATTCAGAGGTTTCCTCCCAAATTTGCCCTAAACCAGGACAACCCTCCAGAGATGGCCAAAGCTGTAATGCCTTAAAGAGTGTGTCCCAGGTGGCCGCCAGGCTACACACACTGTTCTCTCCATTAGTTATCTCGAACCATAAGCAGTCCCCTACCAACTGCCAAGCCTCTGGACTAAAGGCATTGTCAGCGATCGCTGTAAAACCATGGGCTTTTGCCCACTGGAACAAATCATGCAGACTCCTCTGGTACTGTGAATCCCATGTGCGGCAATACGTCCTTCCAGACAGAGAGGACGATTCATTCCTCAGCGGAACTTTGGTTTCCCATTTTAGGAGAAACCTGCCCCGACGGCCTGCGTATGCAGAGTTGCAGTTATGCAGTGGTTCGTCCCAGGAATACAAACTCTAGCCACGTCAGGGTGCCGTTCCAGATCCTGCTCTCGGGCCAGATCCTTCTTCCCCGTGGCCAAAAGAGACCAGACTCCTCCAGGAAGGTGTGGGGGATATATCGCTTACCTCTCCGGAGGAAGCAGGTGGCAGTCCATCAGTCTAGGCTGCGATGAACAGTCAGGTCCACCAGATGTTGCTCTAATTAGGAACAGTGGTAGAAACGACACACAGACTCTCAGGCTTGTTAGCAAGTGAAAGCGATCTTTACTCTTCGAAATCCTCTTTTATAGACAGTTCCGAAAGAATAAAATTTCATTGGACAGCAAACCAACACATAACCATCATTGGACAGTTAGGAACAACACCCCTCAATCATTTCTTGCAAGTAAACAACAGGGAGACAAACAACACCTGCAAGGGTTGTTTTACTTTCTCCAAGGACTGTTTGAATTCCTCCTCACAGTTTCTCAGGCCACAATATCTCAGGCCAGTATGAGAAATTTGTGTGACTTAGTTTCACACAGACACTGTGCTGCTGCCTGATTTCTCACATTCAGCATTCAGTTTCTCAGAAATCTTTTTGCCAGTCACATCAATATATTTAGAGTGGTTACTCCAAAATTCAGAAGTTTTACAAATCGCTCTTGTGAATTCTTCAGGGAAAATTTCTATTCATTATCCAAAACACAGGTTATTAAATTCACCTCTAAAACTAATTCAGAAACCTCTACGGAGTCATACACCCTTAGAGGCAATCACGTTTTTCACAGATGGCTCAGGGAAGTTTCAAAAGTCTGTAATTACTTTGCAAAATCCAGATACAAAACAATGGGAATCAGATATCGAAAAAGTAGAAGGCTCTTCTCAGATTGTAGAATTAGCAGCTGTTGTACGAGTTTTCTCCAAGTTCACGCTTCCTTTTAACCTTGTTACTGACTCTTTTATGTTGCAGGTGTTGTGGAGAGAGCAGAAGCATCTCTCCTGAAAGAAGTTCCAAATGATCAGTTATATAAACTACTTAAAAAATTAATGTTTCTTCTTTCCTCCCGACAGCAGTCTTATTTCATCACTCACATTACGTCACACACAGCACTCCCAGGTTTCATAGCAGAGGGAAATGCAATGGCAGACCTTCTAGCTATGCCCATACAGAACACATTGCCAAATGTTACTGAGCAGGCCCGGATAAGTCATGCATTTTTCCATCAGAATGCACCTACCCTCATAAGATTATTCAATCTATCTCAAAATCAGGCCAAAGCAATTGTGCAAGCATGTCCAGACTGTCAAAAATTAGATATACCATCGGTAGCTACAGGAGTTAACCCCTGAAGTTTAAACAGTCTACAGATATGGCAAACAGATGTAACACAATATCAATCATTTGGAAAATTCAAACACAAACATTTATCTATAGACACATTTTCAAAAGCAATTTCTGCTTCAGCACATGACAGTGAAAAGACTAAAGATACAATCAAACACTTCTTACGAGCATTTTCATCCCTAGGCATCTGTCACGATCCGCCACTGCAAGCGGGGTTTGTGATGGTTCATTTTAAGGATCTCAGAGCGCAAAAGACACAGCAGGGGACAACTCAGTTTGCTCAATCACAAATGCACCTTTATTTAGTGCCAACAAATGCGATAGTAGGGAGAGAAATTAAGAATAGTAAGAAAGACAGAGAAAGAGGGGAAGGGGATTATAGCTACCAACGTGGAGGGACGAGTCCTCGAGGCTTAGAGATGCCTATAGACGTGAAGTCCTCCAGTGGGGTGATCACGAAAGTGTGCAGGGTCTCCAGAGCTTTTATAGGTTGTCAAGGCGGGAGCCAAAGCGAGGGGCACAGAGCCAAAGCAGGAACCACCTGTGTTGAGGTTGGGTGCTCAGGAACAAGCTGCAAACTGTACCTCTGGTACGGACAGAACGGTTCGGACAAACAGCCTTGGCTCAGTCCACTGTAAACAGTTCCATTGTTCTTGCACCCCGTTCTCATGGAGATGCATACCAGTCCTTCTGAGACTTGGCAAACGTTCCACCTCAACCAGGCCAGGGGCTCCTTTCAGAGTCTGGGGTCTCAGTCCTCAATCATTGGAGACAGTTGTGAGGCATATCACATCCTTGGACAGACTCTGACAGCATCCCTCAAGAAATCAAAACAGACAATGGACCTGCTTACAAATCTCATAAATTACAGGATTTTTTTCAATGCATGAGGAATCAAACACACTACAGGTATACCTCATTTATCTACAGGTCAATCTATAGTAGAGAGAGCACACAGGTCACTAAAAACCCTAATAGATAAACAAAAAAGGGGGGGGTAGAAGTACTGTCTACAGTAGAAAGACTAAACAAAGCAGTGTATGTCTAATTTTTTGAATAAATCTTTCATGGAGCAGGTACCAGCTATTTTTAGGCATTTCAGTAACACCACACAAGCAAAACTCAAGGAGAGACCACCAGTGTTCATCAAAGATCCTGAAGCAGGACAAATTTCAGGGCCTTATCCCCTCATTACATGGGGAAGAGGCTTTGCATGTGTCTCCACAAGCACTGGCCCTAAATAGGTCCCAGCAAAAAATGTCAAGCCGCAATTGCAGCCAATTGGAGAACAGCAGAAAACACCAAATGAAGACCACGTGAAACACTGACAGCTGACCATGTTTCCAAAGAGACTCTATATCTTCACGCAGACCAGTAATATGGACATTAAAATGTTCCAAAACCAGACTGCATTACTATAAAGTTTGCACTATTTAAATGTTGCTCACATAAGTATTTTTTACACTGAAAAGTTTTGTAAATTGTTACTATAATGTTAATGTTATCTTGTTCTTAAACTGTATGTTAAAAAAGTTTACAAGTTTCATTAGCCCAAATCCTATGCAAAAAAGAGAATAAAGTTCACTCGAAAAAATCTCCCCAAAGAAAAGGTAAAATAAGATTCATAAACAATTAGAGACTAAATTTTAATCTTAAAAAAAAATTAAAATAATTGGCTAGAAAAAAAGTAAGAGTAACAAATTCAATTATTTAATCCATAAATACTACAGTTAAGTTATAAACCCAAATTGTTAATCAATAAGTTATTAGCACAATTATAATTATCAACAAAGGTGAGATTTTTTTTTCAAGGTAACTATTTTTTTTCTTTTTCTGTTACTAAAGATAGAGTGAGATGTAGGAATGCATTTCCACACCTGAGCAGGTGTTTCCATATAGGGAAAGGCTTTAGACTCATCCCAAGACCTTTTAAAGGAAGAACACTAGAAGTTTCTTTGCTCTCCTAGGAATAATTGGCTCAGTGCCAAGACAAAAAAACACTGCTAAGTCTCTTTACCTGTTCCTCAGAAAAGTAGTTATTCTCTGTTGGACTGTCTGCCAAAAAACCCACCTAAATCATCCAATACTTAAGGGAGAGCACAAGGCTTCTCAGTGCATTCTCGAGGTGTAGCAGGTGTGTGGGACCTGTCCCTACACTGTGCTCAGCTTTGTGCCTTCTTTTTGTATTATTTTCTTCTTTTATTAAAACCTTTTTGCTTTTTCAAGACATACTCGACCATGCCATCTTGCAAAATTATTTAAGCCATTTTTTGTGAGGTGCTGGACACCCTCAGAGGTATTGAACCCTCACAGAGCTAATTCCAGCTGGCTCTTCGAGAAATTCAATATCCTCTCTCTTAGGTGTAGTGGTTTGAAAGCAAAATGAGTGAGAGGCTCTAAGTCAGAAATACAATTTAATAGGAAGAAGAAAAAAAAGGGAAAATAAAATAAATGCAATAATACAAAAGACCACTGACAGAGTCAGAATACAACCTGAGTGGGATGATGGAAGCAGTGATCCCGTAGAAAGGTCTGGTAGCTCTGATCCTCTGGGAATGCAGTGGGTAAGGTCCCCATATTGCCCCAAGTCCCAGATTATATCCAGGTGAGAATGCTTGGCTCCTCCCCCTGGGCAGAGCATCTCACAATGGGATAATGAGTCACACAGGGGGTCCTTGATGGCCCATTAAAGTGAGATAACTATGATATCTATGAGTCATGCAGCAGGCCATTAACAGAAGACCCATTAACAGAAGACACCTTAACAGAAGAGGGAGGGGGAACCTGGAAGAACACTGCTTCAGCAATTGGTTTCAACAGTTCATGAAGATGGTGATAGAATACTTTGTGCATATCTTATACTACAACCCAGGACATAATCCACTCCTTATTCTTTTACCATCTACATCATGCCCACATCAATACATTTTTACAGAGATATACATATATGCATACAGAATGAAACCTCACACACTGTTCTCACTTAAAATTAGGTCTCCCTGTGGTACACAACGGGTTTCCCCATCTTTCTGCATTACCCACCAAGTGTAACCTGGTCCTTGAGCAAAGACAATCCCACGGATGGGTCTGCTTTTGCCTGTGGTGGGATTAATCCAAACAGTCTTTCCTAAAATGCCCTTCATGTGTACCACAGGGACTTTGTCTCCATCCACTGTGTGTAAGGGTTCAGACTGGGCAGGACCAGCTCGATTGATAGACCCTCGGGTGTTGACCATCCAGGTGGCTTTGGCTAAGTTTATTTCCCAATTCTTGAAGGTCCCTCCGCCAAGTGCCTTCAGGGCAGTCTTTAGTAGTCCATTGCACCGTTCAACTTTCCTGGCAGCTGGTGCGTGATAAGGAATGTGATATATCCATTCAATACCATGCTCTCTAGCCCAGGTGTTTATAAGGCCGTTCTTGAAATGGGTCCCATTGTCCGACTCAATTCTCTCAGGGGTGCCGTGTCTCCACAGGACTTGTTTTTCAAGGCCCAAGATGGTGTTCCGGGCAGTGGCATGGGGCGCAGGGTACGTTTCCAGCCATCCAGTGGTGGCTTCCACCATGGTCAGCACGTAGCGCTTTCCTTGGCGGGTTTGGGGAAGGGTGATGTAGTCAATTTGCCAGGCTTCCCCATACCTGTACTTCAGCCATTGTTCACCATACCACAGAGGCTTCACTCGCTTGGCCTGTTTGATTGCAGCGCAGGTCTCACAGTTGTGGATGACCTGTGAGATGCTGTCCATAGTAAGGTCCACCCCTCGGTCACGGGCCCAACGGTATGTTGCATCTCTTCCCTGATGACCAGAGGCATCATGGGCCCAACGAGCTAGAAACAATTCTCCCTTGTGCTGCCAGTCTAGATCCACCTGTGATATTTTCACCTTGGCAGCTTTGTCCACCTGCTCATTGTTGCGATGCTCCTCATTAGCCCGGCTCTTGGGTACGTGTGCGTCCACGTGTCAAACCTTCATGGTCAGCCTTTCTACTCAGGCAGCAATGTCCTGCCAAATGTCAGCGGCCCAGATGGGTTTTCCTCTGCGCTGCCAGTTGACCTTTTTCCAGTGAGTCAGCC
This sequence comes from Trochalopteron elliotii, assembly GCA_024734555.1. NCBI lineage: Eukaryota > Metazoa > Chordata > Aves > Passeriformes > Leiothrichidae > Trochalopteron > Trochalopteron elliotii. The sequence continues at coordinate 40,481 of JANPWX010017228.1, forward strand.
ATCCCCACAGAGCATTAGCTACCATCCATGAGTCAGTGTAGAGATAGAGCCTCGGCCGCTTCTCTCGTTCAGCAATATCCAAAGCCAGCTGGATAGCTTTAAGCTCTGCAAGCTGACTCGATCCACCTTGTCCTTCAGTAGCCTGTGCAACTCGTCGTGTGGGGCTCCATACTGCAGCTTTCCATTTCCGGTTAGCGCCTACAATTCGGCAGGAACCATCAGTGAAGAGAGCATATCGTCTTTCAGTCTCCGGTCGCTCATTATATGGTGGGGCTTCCTCAGCACGTGTTACTTGCTTTTCTTCTTCTTCAGACAATAATACAAAAGTCTCACCTTCCAGCCAGTTTGTTATAACTTCCAGAATCCCAGGGCGATTTGGGTTTCCAATACGGGCGCACTGTGTAATGAGGGCAATCCTTTTGCTCCATGTGGTGTCGGTGGCGTGATGTGTGGAAGTAACCTTTCCCTTGAACATCCACCCCAGCACCGGTAGTTGGGGTGCCAAAAGCAGCTGTGTTTCAGTGCCAATCACTTCTGAGGCGGCTTGAACTCCTTCATAGGCAGCCAAGATCTCCTTCTCTGTTGGAGTGTAGTTGGCTTCGGAGCCTCTGTAACTTTGGCTCCAGAATCGCAATGGTCGGCCTCGAGTCTCCCCAGGCACCTTCTGCCAAAGGCTCCAGGACAGACCATGGCTCCCGGCTGCAGAGTAGAGCACATTCCTCACGTCTGGTCCCGTCCTGACTGGGCCAAGGGCTACTGCATGAGCAATCTCTTGCTTGATCTGAACAAAGGCTTGTTGCTGTTCAGGGCCCCAGTGGAAATCGTTCTTCTTGCGGGTAACCAGGTAGAGAGGGCTCACGATCTGACTGTACTCAGGAATGTGCATCCTCCAAAAGCCTATGGCACCTAGGAAAGCTTGTGTTTCCTTCTTGTTAGTAGGTGGGGACATGGCAGTGATCTTGTTGATTATCTCTGTGGGGATTTGGCGACATCCATCTTGCCACTTCACTCCCAGGAACTGGATTTCTTGAGCCGGTCCCTTAACCTTACTTCGTTTAATGGCAAAACCAGCTTTCAGCAGAATTTGGATAATCTTCTCTCCTTTCTCGAAGACCTCCCCTGGGGTGCTCCCCCATACAATGATGTCATCAATGTACTGCAGATGTTCCAGAGCCTCATCCTTCTCCAGTGCAGCCTGGATCAGTCCACGGCAGATGGTGGGGCTGTGTTTCCACCCCTGGGGCAATTGGTTCCAGGTGTACTGCACGCCCCTCCGCATGAAAGCAAACTGGGGTCTGCACTCTGCTGCCAAAGGAATGGAGAAGAAGGCATTGGCAATATCAATGGTCGCATACCACTTTGCTGCCTTGGACTCCAGCTCGTACTGAAGCTCTAACATGTCTGGCACAGCAGCGCTCAGTGGTGGCGTGACTTCATTCAGACCACGGTAATCCACTGTCAGTCTCCATTCTCCACTGGACTTACACATGGGGCATATAGGGCTGTTAAAAGGTGAATGAGCCTTACTGACCACCCCTTGGCTCTCTAGTTTATGGATCATCTCATGTATGGGAATCACAGAGTCTCTGTCAGTGCAGTATTGCTGACGGTGAACTGTTGCTGTGGCAATTGGTACCTGTTGTTCTTTGACTCTCAGCAATCCTACAGCAGAGGGGTCATCTGAGAGACCAGGCAAAGTATTCAACTGTCTGATGTCTTCTTTCTCCACTGCGGCTATTCCAAAAGCCCAGTGATATCCTTTTGGGTCTTTGAAATATCCATTCCTGAGATAATCTATGCCGAGGATACATGGGGCCTCCGGGCCAGTCGCGATGGGGTGTTTTTGCCACCCATTCTCAGTTAAACTCACTTCAGCCTCTAATACAGTCAGTAGCTGGGACCCTCCTGTCACCCCAGAGATAGAAATAGGTTCTGTTCCTACATACCTTGATGGCATCATGGTACATTGGGCCCCAGTGTCAACCAACGCCGTATATTGTTGTGGGTCAGATGTGCCAGGCCATCGGATCCACACAGTCCAGTAGATCCGATTGTCCCTTTCCTCTACCTGGCCAGAGGCAGGGCCCTCCTATTCCTGATCATGGCATACATTGTTCTCTTCCTGTAAATATGTTTCTGAGGTCCCTTCAAGAGGATCAGTCATATCATCATTCCTGTACCGTGCGGGGTTCTGTGCATGAGAGACCGGAGCGACATTGATTCTAGATGGGCTTCTTGTGGTAAGTGTTTCTCTTTTCAGCTCACGTACCCGGGCTGCTAAGGAGGAGGTGGGTTTTCCATCCCACTTCTTCATGTCTTCTCCATGATCTCGAAGGAAAGACCAGAGGTTACCTCGTGGTGTGTATCTTCTCTCCCTAGCTGGGGAATGCCTGCTCCTAATTGCAGAGACTCTCGCCGGCTCTGGTGAGATTTGGTAAATTTCTTCTTTAAGTTCTTTCAGTTTCTGATGGCCTTCTTCAATCAAACTCCGGACTTGCTCAGCCAGTCTTGTTTCCACAGACGAGACATGGGTACAAACTGGGGCGGTGACAGTGTCTTTGTAAATTCTTAGTTTATTCGCCAAGACACCCGCCCTGTCCTCACCTTCCCTCCATTGCAGTGCTGCCAGGCAACGTGAGTACATCTCTGGTCCCAGCCGTGCAAATCTCAACCACATCCGTGATGTGCACTGGACGCCATCTGCGCTTTTAGGAAATCTCTCGTCTTCTGAAAAATTGATCTCCAGCACAGCCAATTCCCTCAGGCATCGGATACCTTGTTCTGTTGTGCTCCATTTTCCTTGGTGTACTTGGAGGTCTTCTTTACAAAGGTATCTGTCTTTCACACTTGTTAGCAGTCGCTGCCAGAGACTGAGAGGTTCTTGGGTTTTTCCGATCCCCTGGTCAATGACCACGTCCTTGGACAGCGATCCCAGTTGCCTGGCCTCAATTCCATCCAGAATGGTGTCATTGGCTGCAGTATCCCAGATGCGGAGCAGCCAGGTCAGGATGGACTCGTTGGTCTGACGGGTGAATTCCCTTTGCAGGTCACGCAGCTCACCCAGAGATAGAGAGCAGGTGATGATCTCTGTCTCTGTCTCTTCTACTGGGTGCGAAGGTCCTGCTGCATCCTCGTCAGTCACTATGCGGACTGATTTGCTCCTTAATTTCTTCTTCTGAGTGGTGGCAACTGCTACTGGTTTAGGCTGTTCCAGTTCAGTGACTGTGTGGAGATGGCGATGGCACCTTTGGTTCCTTTCTCCTCTGTGACAGTCTGTATAGATGTGGACACTGTTGCCTCACTTTTGGCTTCTTTCTCTTCTGTGATGGTCTGTGTAGGTGCTGATGCTGTTGCTTTGCTTCTTTTTCCCTCTTCCTCTTCCTTAAGAACACGTTGTATCACACCATGTAGTGTTTTGATTCTAAGCATGGTGCAGGCCGTGCAGAGAAGACAAAGCAGGACTAACAATAACATCATGCTGTCCTTGGTATCCAGAGGGTACTCAATATTTTCAAAAACTACTGTGTCATGCCTGAAAAGCTGTAAAAAATCATTCTTTACCCCTCCCCACAGGGGCTGGGTGAGATTGTTGAGGCCCTGGACATAGCATCCTAGACCAGAACAAGAATACAAAGCTTGGTATATATTCTGAATGATGTTCATTGCCTCGGAGTTTATCAAGCAATGGACATAATAGACCAATAAAGCAATTTTAGTCTACGCAGGAGCATTAAGACGGGCAGATAGTGCCCCAGGTGTGGAGAAATATAGAGAGATAGGTCTAAGACACATGTAAGCATGCTGAGCATCACAGTGAACAGGTGCCTGCTTCAATACAAAATTGTAATTCTGACTTTCCTCAGCGCCTCTTGCCCCACGTTGGGCACCAAAAAATATGTCGTGGTTTGAAAGCAAAACGAGAGGCTCCAAGTCAGAAATACAATTTAATAGGAAGAAGAAAAAAGGGTTAAATAAAATAAATGCAATAATACAAAAGACCACTGACAGAGTCAGAATACAACCTGAGTGGGATGATGGAAGCAGTGATCCCGTAGAAAGGTCTGGTAGCTCTGATCCTCTGGGAATGCAGTGGGTAAGGTCCCCATATTGCCCCAAGTCCCAGATTATATCCAGGTGAGAATGCTTGGCTCCTCCCCCTGGGCAGAGCATCTCACAATGGGATAATGAGTCACACAGGGGGTCCTTGATGGCCCATTAAAGTGAGATAACTATGATATCTATGAGTCATGCAGCAGGCCATTAACAGAAGACCCATTAACAGAAGACACCTTAACAGAAGAGGGAGGGGGAACCTGGAAGAACACTGCTTCAGCAATTGGTTTCAACAGTTCATGAAGATGGTGATAGAATACTTTGTGCATATCTTATACTACAACCCAGGACAACCTCCTAGGACCCATTCCCAGAGACTGTGAGGGTCAGCTCCCCTCATCATTTCTTGGTCGATAACCGGATCATGTGGCAGGGATCCCAGATGCCTCACTTCAGTGCTGTCCAGAATTGTAGCCTTGCCTGCAGCATCCCAAAGATGGACTAACCAACTAATTATAGATTCATCAGGTCATCGAGTGTAATCCTTTCTTAGGCCACAAAGGTCCTTCAGGGAAAAGGACTCAATAGTGGCTTCTGATCTTGTGTCACTTGCCTTGACTTCTGATTTTGTGTCGGGAGGCGTTGAGGGTCCTTCATCTGGATCATCGTCCACTGGTCAATCAGTTTTGTGTGTGTGCTTCTTTCCTGCAGCGACTGCCAGTGTCTTAGGCTCACTATCAGATTTAGCTGCTGGCTTAGGCTCACTGTCTGGTTTAGCTGCTGGCTCAGGTTCCCTATCTGGTTTAGCTGCAGACTTAGGTTCACTGTCTGGTTTAACTACAACCTGAGTAGCTGGGGTGTTGGCTGCAGCTTTAGTGAGTGGGGTAGTTGCTGATTTATCTTCCTGCCCCCCTGCCTCTATCTGCTGCCCTACAGTATCTAGCAGAGTGCGATAAGCATATGCCAGGCCCCAGCTTATTGCAATGAGCTTTTTCTCCTTAGAGTCATCCTGGCACTTCTCTCTCAAGTATCTCCCCACCTCAGCTGGGTTCTGAATTTGTTCACGTGGAAAGTCCCAGGCTATAGGGTCAGAAAATTCCTTCAGGGTTTGGCCCATATCCTCCCATTCTCCACACCACTCAGGATTTTCCACACATGGGCCTACTTCTGGGTCAGGGGTCTCATCAGCCCCTCTGAAAATCTCAGCCCTCATTCTAGAAAAGCTACAAACCATATAGAGGAAGCTCACCAGATGAAATACCAGGAAGGTGGTATCTTTAACATTCAGGGGACACTGAACATTCTCCAAAAGGGATGTAACAGATTCAAAGGAGAACAAGGAAAGAAAAGGCTGCAAAGCTTCATCTCCTACTCCTCCTATAACAAACTGGGTGCAATTATTAATAAATCCCCAAAACATGCTGCTGGAACTAGGACGCAGGGTAGGACGAAGAAACCATAAACCAAACATACCTGGCACAAACTCCAGTACCTGTATAAACTTCCTATAAATCATAATCACTGAGCCCAGCAAAATAGCAACTCTAATTCGTGCACCTCTAGTGTAAAAGCTACGTGTTAGGGACAATACTGGAGCTATTTCCGGATAAGAAAATAAACCTAGGGACCAGAAAGGTATTAAAACCTCAAAAAAGCCTAGGGAACAGAAACACAGGAAGGCCTCCACCCCAAGAGACATTATGAATTCAAGCAGCAACATGGCTACTGACTACTTTATCCCCACACAAAGTACAAACAAAATGCAATCAGTACAAGTTTTTTCCAGTCTCACGTGCCAATGTATATGTCCTGGTTTAGGGCAAATTTGGAAAGAAACCTCCCAATAGAGCCCCTCTGGGAAGCAAACCCAAACAGCCTCTCTCCCCAATTGGTCGAGGAGAAAATCTCCTCAGAGAAAAGTGGAAAAAACTATTTATTTAACAAACAAAGTGCCCACAAGCACAAAAAAGGAATATGAAGCAATAAAACCTCTCGCCACTCTGAAGAGAGATGGCAAAACTGAGAGAAATCCTTGCCATGAGTTAGCTCAGCTTTCTCAGGCTCTTATCAGTCCCAGTCCCTTTGGTGCTGGAAAATGCTGAGGTCCAGGCCCTGGTGAGCCACAGGAGTGAGATCCCAGTGTCTCTCTGGGTTTTTCAGTCCAGGACAGGTTTAAACAATGACAAGGAAAAAAACAAAACCAAAAAAACCCAAACTGTCCTGGGAGCTTCTCTGCCTCAGCTAGCTAAACTAACTAAATGCAAAAAAAAGTTCTCTGTCTGGCCGCTGTCCGTGCCTCCGATGAGCACACAGAGTCCAGATAAAAAAATGTGTAGGAGTGAACGCTGTTTTCTCAAAACAAACTGCGCGCTTCTTCTTTCCCTGCTTTGCCCTCAGAACCAGTCTTAAAGGTACAGGACACAACATACAGCAAACACAGAACAGATGATTGGGGATACAAGCATCATAAAGTCACCCTAGGACAAGGGTGATGCGGGAATGGAGGATTTGCCTGCCCAAGATGCCTCTTCTATGCACACCGAGATGGTGGAGGGCAGCGGGCCTGGGCATGCTGCAAGCGAATGCCCTTGGCTCCACCTGGACTTTTGAGGGACATGGGAACTGGTCAAACGACTTATCTCTCGCTGCGAGATTATGTCCCTCCGAAATATCCCTCCCCTTGGGATCTTATAATGCCAAAGTATCCGTCACCCATGGAATTGCTTGCAAGGGCTCTGTCAATAGAGAGGCGTGGGGAGCAGCGAATGTCCACCTCCTTTCGCACCACCCCTCTAGCCACAGCAAGTGGCCGCGGGAGAGCATTTGCTGCAGACAGCTTCCTCTGTGCTCCCCGTGCGCCCTGCACCCCCCACGTCGCCCTTCTCGGCACTGCAAGCGGCTGCAGGGGAGCCTTTGCTGCAAACAGCTTCCTCCCCCCCCGCCACGCTCCCTGTGCCTTCTCTTCCAGCATCATGTTATGAATGCTAGGAGACCAGCTCCTTAGTGATTTCAGCTTTATTGGAAACAGTATGGGAAAGGGGGCCCTGCTGCTCCCGATGCGGCATGGAGGAGGAGGATGTCAGCTCTGTTGTCCGGCAGATCTGGGCCTGCCTTCCTCACGGGAGCCCACACGAAGACGGCTGCTGGTTTCAGGTTCAGGGTCCCCATGTCACTCCTGACTCACTTTGTTTAGGATGGCGAAGGCAAGGAGTCCCGACTAGAGCCTTGATGTCGTCTGATGTCCCTTCTGGTTAGAAGTGTTACTTCAGCTCTTTACCTGCAAGGGGGTCATGGCTCGTTGTCTTTAGGGGTCTCCAGTAGACGAATTCCCTCTCCCTTAAGTCCCATGGAAATCCAACATTTGAATACTAGGTGATGTCATCCTCCTTCTCATGGTCTCGGATGATTCACTGTCGAGGGGACGGGAGCAGCGGGGCAGGGGCCATACCCGACGGTAAGAGAATTTACACAACAACTCACCCAAACAGCCCACCATCCTCATTAACTTATAGCTTTGTATCAACTTTCTAACAACTTATTCTCTACATCATAAGTGATTGTACAGCAGTCCCCGCAACAGACCACTGGCGCGGTGGGAGGCACCGTCCCCTCAGCCCCCCCGCTTCCAGTTGTGGAGCCCGTGCATGTGCCTGCATTGCCAGAGCAACCGCCGATGCAGACCACAGGCACGTTGGGAGGTGTCATCCCCTCAGCCCCCTCGTTTCCATCTGCGGAGCCTGTGTATGTGCCTGCACCATCTCCTCTCTCCTGCGAATGCAGATGCTCTGGCATCATGCTGCCTGTCGTTTTGGAGCAACCGCTCGTGGTGCCTTCGGCTGCTCCTCCCCTGCTGCCGCGGCTCCAGCCGGTCCACCGTCTTCCACTCCCTGTGGATCCTCCCGTGTGCCATTGCGCCGAGACATGGACAGTGATCTCAATGACAACCGGCAGCCCACCTCGCAGCAAGGGGGTAGCCTGGCAGCTGAGTGCCAGGACCGTCGCACTGCGAGATTGTCCCAGAGCCACCTCTGGACAGTGTCACCATGTCAGGTGACCATGCATCTGAAGCAACTGGGACGCTTTTGGGAACTGGTAAAAAGGTGAGCTTTGGAAATGGGAGATTGGGATCTATTAGAGAGGATGGGGAAACCCAGAAATGGAATTATTCATGACATAGATGCTGGGGGGAGGGAAATGGAGGGAGGTCCAGAGGCTGCTCCAGATTCTGATGAAGAGATGCAGGTGGATCAGGAGGTCAGTGGGACACCACAAGGGAGTGCTCAAGCCTTCCCTGTGTTCAAGGCTGCCTGAGACTCGGGACAGGTTGACAGGCATGATGTTATAGCATGGAAAGTTGTACAGGACATACAAGATAAAGTGGCAAGGTATGGGCTTGGCTCTGCAGCAGTTATGCAGATTATCAGGGTGTTGAATACTGATCTACTTGCTCCATTTGATATTAGACATTTGGCTCAAGTGTTGTTCCAGCCTGTGCAATTTACAGTCTTTGAGGACAACTGGAGGCAGATGGCTGAAAGAACTGCAGCAGAGAACATGCGCTTGCCTCCATATGATCCTAGGTTTGCTGCTGGAGTAGATGTTCTTAGGGGGTTAGGTGTTCATTCTAATCCTGATGCCCAGGCTCGTTGGGACCCTCAACTTATCAAGCAAGGACAAAAAATAGGCATTGGGGCAATACTGAAGACTATAGAAACAGCTGCTCCCAAGACACGATATGTGAAAATCACTCAGGGCTTAGAGGAACCATTTCTGCAATTTGTTGAGAAAATAGCAACAGCTTTGGAGAAGCATATTGAGGATGATAATTTGAGACAACTTCTCTGTAAGCAATTAGCAAAGGATAATGACAATGCAGATTGTTGAAAGATTATAGAGGCTCTGCCAGGGGACCCTTCATTAACAGATATGGTCCAAGCATGTGCTAAAGTGGGTTCTGTAGAACACAAGATGTCTGCTTTGGCTGCTGCTATACAACAGCAACAGGCAGGCCGTGGAGGCAGATCACAGAAGTAAACAGATAATGGGGGCAAGAAAAAACAGGTAAAGCAGAAGAATAAAGGAAGTAAGGGAAAATTCCTATGTGCTAGATGTGCAAAGCCAGGTCATTATGTCAGCCAATGTAAATCTAGATATCATGCCAATGGTCAGTCTTTGGCAGGCTCGGGAAACTGGGGCAGAAGGGCACAGGGGAATTGCGCTCTGACGCAAGTGATTCCCCAGGGCATGGTACCAATACAGGCTTACTCAGCCAGCTCAGGGGTAGCACCCAAGGAGCAGCCGGGGTAGATTTACATACTGCGGCAACAGTCACTCTAGATTCTAGATGTGTATATAAGGTTCCCCTGGATGCCTTTGGCCCTTTGGGTCAAGGATTAAGTGCACTGCTTGTTGGAAGATCCAGTGCAACCCTACAAGGGATCTTTGTGCATCCAGGCATTATTGATGCTGATTTTACAGGCCAAATTTGTGCCATGGTTTCCATACCCACCCCCCTGTCACTATCCCTGAAAATACTAATATTGCTCAACTTGTGCCTTTAAGTCATGTGTTCCCAGGACTGCCGAGCGGAGTCATGGAGATGGCGGCTTCGGATCTACAGGACTGCCACAAGTTTTCTGGAGTGCATGCATTTCTAATCAGCGACCACAGATGACATGTACCCTGATTCTACCGAATGCTAGCCCGCTTCGGATCCAGCTTCAAGGTCTTATCAACACGGGCACAGATGTGACGATCATCTCCTTTTCTGTGTGGCCTTTGACATGGCCCTTGGCTCCCATTGGTTTGGCCATTGAGGGGTTGGGAGGTACAACACAGACCTTTATAAGCCAACAGTTCGGGTTGATCAAGAATACAGAGGGACAAACAGCTACAGTTTGGTCATATGTCACTGCAGCTCCACTCAACCTCTGGGGGCGGGATGTTTTGGCTGCATGGGGGGTACGGATTGGTACGCATTTTTGATAGGGGCCGCTGTGCTGAAGGGCGCACAGTATCCTACGCTGCCTTTACGGTGGCTAGTTAATAAACCCATCTGGGAAAATCAGTGGCCCCTAACAAAAGAAAAGTTGGTTGCCCTTTGTGAATTGGTTCAAGAACAATTGCAACAGGGACACATTGAGCCTTCTACTAGTCCCTGGAACACTCCTGTTTTTATAATCTAGAAAAAATCTGGGAAATGGAGGTTGTTACAGGATCTCCAAAAATTTAACGCAGTACTGGAAAGCATGGGGGCATTGCAGCCTGGTATGCCCTCACCTACCATGCTCCCTACGGGGTGGACAATTTTGATCATTGATTTGAAGGATTGTTTTTTTACAATTCCCTTGCATTCTGATGACAGGCAAAAATTTGCTTTTACAGTACCTGCAATTAACAATGCTTAACCTGTGCAGAGGCATCAATAGAAAGTTCTGCCGCAGGGCTGCAAGAACAGCCCGACTGTCAATGGTATGTGGCTCAGGCCTTGTCCAGAGTCCACAAGCAGTTTCCTGAAGCATATTGCTATCATTATATGGATGATATCCTGGTGGCAGCAGCCACCCAGGATGAGCTGCTGAGGATACAGCCTCGGCTGTTCACTGCTCTACGTTCTTATGGCCTGCAGGTGGCTCCGGAGAAGGTTCAACAGCATCTTCCTTGTAAATATTTAGGAGTCAAAATTTTGGATCAAACCATTCAACATCAAGAGGTGCAATTCCCAAGTTCTGTTAAGACTCTGAATGATGCCCAGAAATTGATGGGTATCATCACTTGGTTACGTCCCTACTTGGGACTAACCACGGCACAATTGTCCACGCTGTTCAACATTTTAAAGGGGGACCCTGATCTGAATTCACCTCGGGAATTGACTCCTGAGGCACGATGGGCACTGGAGGAAGTCCAACAAGCTGTCTCTGCTCGTCAGGTTTACCGAGTAGATCCTTCCATTGATATCACTGTTTTTATTACAAATCCAGATTCTCATCCTACAGGTATCATTGGCCAATGGAGTGAACAATGGTCCGATCCTTTGCACATTTTGGAATGGGTTTTTTTCCCCCATCAACTGAAAAAGCACACACATTGTTTGAATTGATTGCCCAATTGATAATCAAATGCCATCAACGGTGCCTGCAATTAATGGCAGCTGATTCAGCAGAAATTACTGTCCCGATACGACAGGAAGAATTTGAATGGAGTTTTATTAACAGCGCTTCCTTGCAAAGTGCGCTGCAAAATTTTTCAGGGCAGATTGCTTATCATCTGCCCAGCCACAGATTATTGAAATTGGCAAAGTCAGCTGAATTGTCATTTCGACCAAAAAGTAGTTGGGTGCCAGTGCAAGGACCTACCATCTTCACTGACAGTTCAGGAAAAATGGGGAAAGCCATTGTTACCTGGAAGGATGAATCTGAGTAGCAAGTGCTGGAAGGCCATGAGTCAGGCTTGGCCCAGTTAGTTGAATTGAGGGCTGTTGCCATGGCATTCCAGCAGCAACATTTGGTCACTGATTCTGCTTATGTAGCAGACTTAACTAAACGTTTGGATTGTGCACTTCTGAAAGAAGTCGACAACAAAAATCTATTTCAGTTGTTGAAAACTTTGTGGAGTGCAATCCAAGATCGAGTTCATCCATATTACATCTTGCATATCCAGAGCCCTACTAACTTACCAGGTTTCATAACAGAAGGTAATGCCAGGGCTGATAGGTTAGCTAACCCTGCATGGGTAGCACCTCAGCCTGACAAAATTGCGCAGGCCAAAGCGTCAAATGATTTTCCATCAAAGTGCACATACTCTGCAAAAGCAGTTTCAGTTAACGCCAACTGAGGCTCATGACATTGTCAGTTCTTGCGCTGACTCTCATGGACTTGCTGCACCTTTACCAGCGGGGGTAAACCCCAGAGGCCTGAAAGCCTTGCAGCTTTGGCAAACAGACGTCACTCATATTGCTGAATTTGGCTGACTTAAGTATGTGCACGTGTCCATTGACACTTTCTCCTCTGCTATGTGGGCATCTGCTCATACCGGAGAAAAGGGTCGTGATGTTATTGCCCATTGGAAGATCACCTTTGCGGTCTTAGGTATACCTTCTTCTGTGAAAACTGATAATTATGGGGAGTATCGCACAAATTCGGTATTCCAACTCTCCAACCGGTCAAGCTATTGTTGAAAGCGCTCATGGTACCTTAAAGCATGTTCTGGAAAAACAAAAAGGGGAATGCCTGGAGACACCCTGCACAGTTGGTTGAAAAAAGTGTTATATACAATTAATCACCTCAGTGCCAAAAAATTCAGACAATCCTGTCATCTTGAATCACTTCCTTTCATTGCAATCTTCAGGTGAGACGCACCTGCCTCAAGCAAAACTCTGGGTACAGGATCTAACCACTAATAAGCCCATATGAGCTCATCGCTTGGGGCCGTGGGTACGCATGCATTTCCACAGATACTGGAATATGGTGGGTACCTGCAAGGTGCGTTTGCCCTGACTTGTGACACCAAAAGCGGAAAACAGCCAACAGGCAACCTTCAAACGATGATCAGGATGCTGATCATCAATCGGATGGTCCCTCTACAAGTAGGGAGTGAGCGTTTTGTCCTTTTGACAGGTTAGACTGCCAGTTCTTTGCGCAGACTAACAATGTTTTGTTTCCTGTATTAGAATTAGTAATTGACTTCTTGCAAGAATGAACAACAGGACTCAGTGGTGGTGCATGAAAGGATTCAATAGAATATGCTAGAAAATCTCTCTGATCACTCTAAATCAGTGTCTAATTGAGGTTCCATTTGGTAACTGGCAAATTACTAAAGGGACCTCTTGTGCTGTTTGTTTTCTTTCCTGAAAGGGCCCTGCAGAAGATTACAAACGCTGCCTTTCTGCCTTAAAACAAAAAGGGGAAACTGTGGATGCTGAATGCGAGAAATCAGGCAGCAGCACAGTGTCTGTGTGAGACTAAGTCACACAAATTTCTCATACTGGCCTGAGATATTGTAGCCTGAGAAATTGTGAGGAGGAATTCAAACAGTCCTTGGAGAAAGTAAAACAAACTTTGCAGGTGTTGTTTGTCTCCCTGTTGTTTACTTGCAAGAAATGATTGAGGGGTGTTGTTCCTAACTGTCCAATGATGGTGATGTGTTGGTTTGCTGTCCAATGAAATTTTATTCTTTCAGAACTGTCTATAAAATAGGATTTCGAAGGGTAAAGATCGCTCTCACTTGCTAACAAGCCTGAGAGTCTGTGTGTCATTTCTACCGCCGTTCCTAATTAGAGTGACAAGAAATCTTTTCCTGCAAGGGACAGAATTCTGGATCTGGCTTTCATAATTAATTGAGACATATTTTCAGGGCATGTTGTTATAGTTTTGCCCAATTGCTGAGATAGAAAAACCCATTCTAGAATTATTAGGTGGTCTTTCTTCTCGAGATCCCACTGGAAAATTAAACCATGGAGGTGCAGGTTTTCTCCTAGGACTGCAAATAAAAAAGACAGGTTAAGGTTATACTGGTGTACTTGACGTGTCTGGATGGCTTGCAGCACTTTATCCAAAGCATTTTGGGCTTCTTTGGTGAGTTCTCATGGAGAGTTTAACGTTGTATCTCCTTTTAATAAGTCAAATAAAGGGTTTAGGTCCTGATTTGTAATTCCTAGTAGAGGTCTGATCTAGTTGATAGTTCCTATGAGTTGTTGCATTTAAGTGTCATCAGGATGTAGGCTAATATTAAAGAAACAGGCTTTCAAATCAATGACAGTTAAAGTCTAATCTTTAGGAATCATAACTGGTGAAGGTAAACCTGTTTGCAATGACCCCTAATTTTTCTGAGATCATGCAACAACCTCCATTTTTCACTGCCAGGTTTTTTGATGACAAAAACGGGAGTATTCCACTGTCTAGTTGTTGGGGCTAGGTGACCTTTATCCAATTGTTCTCGGACTAACTGCTCTAGTACAGTGAGCTTCTCTGCTAGTAAGGCCCATTGATTTTCCCAAATGGGTGTATTAGATGTCTATGTGAGCTTTTAAGTGTTATGCTCACTTGTGGCTCACATTAGAAATCTGTTTCTGTCTTCAGACCCCATTGTGACAGGATGTCTCTCCCCCATAGGACTATATCTGTTCCCACAATGAATGGTTTAGTAGTTGCAATGTGACCCTCGGGACCCTCAAATGTGACTGGGTGCAAGCTGCGAAAGCTGTCACAGTGACCTCCAGTACCTGCTAGCTGATCCAGCGTAGGTACGATAATCCAGTCTTGCGGCCATTGCTTTTTCGATATCAGAGTGACATCGGCTTCAGTATCAATCAGGTCTGCAAGGGTGATGGTCTTCCCGAGATGCTTGAGGACACAGTTGAGATGTGGTCGCTCGTGGCTGATCTGCCTCGTCCAAGCGATGAAGGATGTGTCGCTGTGTGACTCTGGCAGGAGAAAAGCTTGTGCTATGATTAGTCCATTCAGTAGAAAACATGGGGGATCAGGACATATCTCTAAAACAGTGATTTCCTGTGAAGATGTTACAGACAACACTGTGGGGAGAACATAGAAACCTTCAGCATTAGCTCTGCTCACTCCCATTATTAAGAACTCACAGGGTTGTGGCTCAGGGCCCAACTGTCCTGTTGAAATTGTATGGTGAACACAATTTGTCAGCATTACTGGTTGGGCTGTGCACAGCTCCAAATGGGTACCTGGGGGCACTGTGGCTGGTAATTTGGATATGAGCTGCTGCAGTTGTGGACCTGGTGGTCTGAGGTGTTTTCTGGCACATTGGACAGGGATTCCTGTGTCAGCACACACCACTGCTTCGCACTCGGCTGCTCGTTTCCTAGGAGATGACATCTGCAGTCCTGTACTGAACGAGAGCTGTTAGGATTTTAAAAATGACCTTTACATCCATTATGTTTTGCAAATAGCATTTTTTGGAGTTTGGGACAGGATCTTTTAAAATGTCCTTTTTTGCCACAATGATTGCAAGTATCCTTTGGATCTGACTGTTTTTTAATAACTTCCTTAAATGTGGTCAAAGCTTCTGCTAATGTTTGTGCTTGAACCTCTATTGCTTTTTCCTGTTGTTTTATGGTGTCTATCTGTGCTGATGTTATGGCATTAGCTAGAACCTCAGCTTGGAGTGCTGCTGTGTGCTTGAGGGTGTTCATGCAGTTACAAGCCTCGACTAATTGAGCTATTGTAGGCACCGGGTCTTGGGGGAATGGACGTAATACTTTTTTGCAGCTTGGATTTGCATTTGAAATTGCCAAGCGTTTCAACAACTCTTCACTTGCCCAATTTAGAACTACTTGCTTGTCCAAAGTTAATTTTAAATGGTCTGAAAACTTTATATATGATTCATTAGGACCTTACTTTATTTCAGAAAAATCTAATTTAAGCTTATTGCCATTAAGAACTTGTAACAGTGCTGTTTTAGTAACTTCTTTTATATCATTCAAAACTGGTCTTGTAAGAACTTGCACTTGTCTTTGGGGGTCTGTTGCAATTTACGACACGAAAGAACGACACTCACCCGGTCAGGTTGAAGTGAGGCAAAGAAGGAAGGCAGTTTATTATGATTTGGGGTTTTTATAGGATTTAGAATTTGGTCAAGGATTGGTAGATGAGAGAAAAACCTCTCTGACCCCAGTGGTCAATTCAGCAGTCCATCACAGAGAGGTATGAAAACAATCTACTTTTGTTTATGTTACATTCGTGAGAGGCTCCACTGGAAATATGTAAACAAGATCGTCAGGAGGCTAAAAATCAGGGCAACGGGGGTCTGCATATATTCTTTCTCTGGCTAGTTGTTCTAATGTCAGAGCTGCAGTAGTTGGATTCCTTGCATAGTCTCTCAAAAGCTGATTTAAAGCATGCTTCTAAGCTAACTCCCAGAGAGAAAATTTAGTTGGATATAGCAAGAATGTTATTATCTGCCATAGATCATGAGGGGTTGTCGCCCTGATTTTTCAGCCTTCTGATGTTTACATTCTGTACTGGAGTTTTCTCAGGCATTGTAACATAAACAAAGAGTGATGTTTTGTAAATTATGCATTCCTTCCTGGGGGAAGGACAAATTGATGGACTTCTGGTTTGACCAGTGGGGTCAGAGAGGTGTCAACCTCGTCCCCCAATCGCTGGTCAAAGTCCAAACCCTATTTAAACCCAAAACGCAAAATAAACGTTCTTTTCTCGTCTCTCAACCTGATGGTGTGTCCTTCTTTTGTGTCCGTCTGGCGACATCTGGTGACCACAAGTGGAATTGCAGTCTGTGGATTGTGGTAAGGGGCTGTGAGCCTTTTTCTAAGGTAAAGAGGTTTGTTTATAGCCTTTGCAAAAATGATATTCCCCGTATCTTCCGAGGATGATATTTTAGTGCTGGAGCTTTGGCAAAACTTGCTGGAGCAGAAGCAGGCTTCCGTTTCTGGGGATGATTTTCGACGTTTGTATTTTTATGGAAAAGACCAAGTTTTTTCCAGAGAAAATTGGAGCCAGTTTGGAGATTTCTTGCTCCAGATTTTGTCTGCAGGCTACAATGCAGACATGATGGAGTTGGTGATGTTCTGGAAATGGTGTGATAATGTCTTGAGAAGTTATGGGAGCTCAGAGGCTCCCGTGAGTGCCTGCAACTCTCCTGGAGAGCTTTCCAGATTGGATGCTGAGGCTGAGGGGGAAGACGAACCTCTCTTGGAAGCCGAGGCGGATTTTGAGTCTGGGTGCGGGGCGGAGCCCTCCCTTTCCCCCCAGGACGCTGCGCTGGGGGACGTTTCCGCCCCTTGCAGCAGGTTCTGTTCCCCGGGGATGGATGGGGCTCCCGGCCAGCAGGTCCCGGCCGACCGGCAGGTAGGCGGGGGCCTGCGCGAGCCTGGGGCTCCTGTGGCGTCGGCTGTGCCGACCCCGCCCCTCCCTGCGCCCAGGAGACGGAAGACCGGGGGGAATGCCCCCGCTCTATGCCTTCCCGGTGCTGTGGGGGGGTGGGGAGGTGCTGGCTCGGCCCGCGCCTTTGTTGGAGCCCGATGCTGTGACGATTTAATGCCCGCACTGTGGCATTGCCACCAAATACCGCCTCGGGACAATGGGCGCGGAGTTGAGTCCGTCCGACAGTGGGGCGGCAGCGGGACCCCTGCCGGGGGCAGCCGCGCCTGCGCGGGCCCCGGAAGGCGGAGTTCTGATTGATTTGCAGTGGGACGCGGTCCCAGTGGGCGGGGTGTCCATCCCGCCCCGCGCGGAGCGGGCGGCGCCCGCAGTGGGTTTCCGCGTCACAGGCGGGACTCTGCTAAGTGCGACGCCGGGCTGTGATTCGGGGTGCAGCTAATAACACCCATCAAGCTTTATCGTGGAAAGCCCTGATGGATCTCCGTGATAGGGTTGGCAAATATAGGCTGGGGTCTAGTGAAGTCATGCAGGTGCTTCGAGTTTTTAATGCTGATGTACTGCCATCCTATGATATCCGGTGTCTGGCTCGTGTTCTTTTTCAGCCTGTCGAATACGACATCTTTGAATCCAAATGGACTCAGTCGGCCAACAGAGTTGTGGCGCAGAATACCACATTGGGTCAGCAAGATCCCAGGCGTGTGATTGGAACAGATGAGTTGCTGGGTACGGGCAATTTTGCTGATCTTAACAGGCAGGTTGCCCTTGACCCTCTTGTGTTAGTTCAGTGCCAAGAAACGGGCATGGCAGCACTGGTTCAAACCATAGAAATGGCTGCTCCAAATGAGTCTTTTGTGACTGTTGTCCAGGGGGCTGAGGAACCCTTTCTGCAATTTGCAGGGAGGCTGACTGCCTCTGTGGAGAGGCAGGTGGAGGATCTGACTGCAAGGCTGCTTTTGCTGAAGCACCTTGCAAGAAGTAATTGTAATGCTGAACGTAGGAAGGTAAGTGAGGCCTTACCAGGCGATCCTTCTATATCACAAATGGCCGAGGCCTGTGCAAGGGTAGGCACCACAGGTTGTAAGGTGGCTGCCGTGGTTATTGCTCTGCAGCCAGCCTGGAACTGGCCGCAGGGCAGGCAGCAAAAGCAGGGGAATGCTCAAGCCAGCAAGAAACAGGGAAAGAAAGTATAGGTGACAACTCCCTTGTTTTTGTGTGGTCGGTGTGGAAGGCCGAATCATACCACGAATGTCTGTAAGGTGACGGTTCACACTAATGGTCAGCCTTTATCAAGCTCGGGAAATGGGAAGCAGAGCGCGAGGGGGAGACGCGCTCAGACACAAGCCTCTCTCCAAGTTCTGGAGCCAATGGAGGTCTGCTTGGCTGGCTTACAGCCAGCACCTGTGGCTCATCAGGTCTTGATGTCTGCACAGCAGCAACTGTCCCCTTAGACTCTTGCGGAGTGCACAAGATTCCCTTGGATGCCTTTGGTCCCTTGGGTGATGGCATGAGTGCTTTCCTTATGGGGAGATCTAGTGCCATCTCTCAGGGTATCATTGTGCATGGGGGACTCATTGATGCAGATTTCATGGGACAAATTTATGCCATGGTTTCCACACCCACCCCCCCGTCACTATCCCCAAAGGGACCAGATTTGCTCAACTTGTGCCTTTTAAGTCTTCTGTTCGCAGAGCAGAGAACCGGGTGCGAGGAGATGGTGGCTTCAGATCTACTGGGCCACCTCAGGTTTACTGGACCGCTGTCATGACCAAAGAACGTCCCGAGGAGGCGTGTACCCTGTCCATCCCTGGTGCGACACCACCAGACATCTGCCTCCGTGGGCGGATTATGCATTTCTTCCTGGCACAAACTGATGGACTTCTGGTTTGACCAGTGGGGTCAGAGAGGTGTCAACCTCGTCCCCCAATCACTGGTCAAATTCCAAACTCTATCTAAAACCAAAATGCAAAATAAACTTTCTTCTTTCTCGTCTCACAATCTGATGGTGTGAGTGTCCTTCTTTTGTGTCCATCTGGCGACAAGGGGTGAATACATTTGCAGTAAAGGTAGCTTGTAATAAACTTCTAAAATAAGTGGAATGTCTCCTATAAGATTTTGCAGCCTTACAGAGCTCCTTGATCTCTGCAAAGGTTATTTGTTCCCACTGTGGGTTCCCCCCTTCTGTTATAGCAAACTGGGAAAGAGTTTTGAAAGAAGTTCCCACTCCCCGTCCCGTGCTGCGTCTTTCCTTATCTTTTGCCAAGGGTCTATTCTGACTGATGAATGAAACTCATTCTCCGAATCATCGGAGGGGTTGCAGGACGCGTGGGAAATGCTCCGATTTGATATCGGGGTTTATTTTTCCTTGGCATGGGCGCCGCCATCTTGGGGGATGCAATTTCCGCGATGTCAATTCCGGTTCTCACAGACGTCACAACGTGGGCATGCCATTCTGGACTGGGGCGGTGACAAAGGGTGGGGACCGGGATCGGGCACCGCCCAGTTCAGGGGAGCGTCCCGGGCTGTAGTGGGAGGAACTGAATGACGTGTCTGAGTGGGCATGCCACAATGTCGGGGTGGACAGAGCCCACCCACGAAGGGCTGCAGCTCCTGCTTCAGCAACATGGTGACTGCCACGTGGGTTTTTGTTCTCTGGGACTGTAGTTTCGGCGCGGTGTTTAAAACTCACACGCCCAAAATTTACGGACTTGGATCACCTGAATCCATCGCCAGAAGGAGAATGAGGGGATGGGAGGGACGGGAGGGACAGGATCTTAGCTCGCGTGGCCAGTGCTGGCTGAGTTCCCGTGCCGGAAGAAAGAGGGGGGTGGGGGGGGACACTTGGAGCCGCCCCGCGCCTGCCTCTCGGGGTTTCATCGGAACGGATTTCTTTGGGTCTTGGAGGATCAGAATACTCATTTTTATCTTCACTTCTAACTTGGGCTGGAGCCATTTTGAAACTAATTTTCCTGGCTCCTTTTTTATTGCTACTCTTAGAAGTGCTGCGCCTGGTGTCTCTCTGCAGTTCGAGGTATGTTTAAATTTGCACTGCTGAGTCTTTCACTCTCTGATGTTACAAAGTGTAAAACAGTCTTAAAGATGGGTCGTAATTTTAAGGTAGATTTTTCCTTTTTCTCCAGATTATATAACTTCACTCCCACTCTGTCCAAAAATTCTGCTGTGAATGTTTCAGCTGCAGTAGTGTTCAGAAACTTTTTATAGACCCATTTTACAAGCTTTTTAAGCTGTTTCTTATCAAACTTAAAGTCTTGAATTGCTAATTTATAATTAAAATAAAGAAAAGTTGTCTCGCTGCTCTACTGAAAGGTGGGAGCCCATTCTTAGTCACTGAAAACGGCTTTTTGAAGCTTCCCACTCCCTTGTTTTTTTTCTGGCTCTCTCTGAATCGCGACGACTTTTCATCTGCAGTTTTGGCTCTGCCAAAAGCGGGAACCTTTTTGTGGAGGAGAATCAGTCCTTAGGACTCTCGTTTCGCGTTCTGAGATCCAGCCCCGGCTATTTCTCCCTCTCACCGGTTGGGAGACTGGTGCAATACCCCCCTCTGTGGCGTTGCACCCACAAATCTGGGTTTTCTTTAACGACAAAAAATCTAGCATGGGCCCGAATTAAAAAAATGAAAACCAAGGGAAAATCTGGCCTAGGTAAGCTGAGGGCAAGCTTACAGATCCCAAACTGGTCTTCTTAATATAAGAGGTCCCTGTTCGAGTGCCACGTATTGAATTTCTTGAAGAGCCAGGTGGAATTAGCTCTGCGAGGGTTCAATACCTCTGAGGGTGTCCAGCACCTCACAGAAAATGGCTTAAATAATTTTGCGAGACAGCATGGTCAAGTATGTCTTGAAAAAGCAAAAAGGTTTTAATAAAAGAAGAAAATACAAAAACAAAGAACAAAGCCGAGCATAGTGTAGGGACAGGTCCCACACACCTGCTACAACACCTCGAGAATGCACTGAGAAGCCTTGTGCTCTCCCTTAAGTATTGGATGATTTAGGTGGTTTTTTTGGCAGACAGTCCAATAGAGAATAGCTACTTTTCTGAGGAACAGGTAGAGAGACCTGTCAGTGTTTTTGTCTTGGCACTGAGCCAATTATTCCTAGGAGAGCAAAGAAACTTCTAGTGTTCTTCCCTTAAAGGGTGAGTCTTAAACCTTTCCCTATATGGAAACACCTGCTCAGGTGTAGAAATGCATTCCTACAAGAGGAACAGAACTGGAAGCAGGAACCAGAACCAGGTCTTCCCCTCTGAGGCAATGACATTACTACATTTTATCTCTGTTATTTTGTTCTCATGACTTTACATAACCAAATCATTTTTCTAAATCAGATTTTTTGGTCACAGCTGTAGATCAAATTCTCAGAGTTTATCACCCCAAAGGCTGCAGCTCCTCTGTCCTGACTTAAATGGCAGCATGAACCAGGCACTGCCCTGATGGATCCAGCTTGTTTTTGGTCATGATGTTTATCAAAACATCTCTAACAAGATTTTAGCTTTTTATTTTTGTGTTGGACAGGGTGGGCTCATATTTAGGTCACTCTCTGGAGGTTGGTTTTAGTTATTGAGGTCTGAGGAACAAAGTCCAGCAGTGCCAGGGGTGCTCTGTACATGCATTTACACCCTGCAAGCTGGGGCTGAGGCTCATTTTTAACAGCAAAGTGAAAAAGAAAGTAAAACGTGCAGTAAAATGTGTCAAAGCTGCCTTAACCCCAGCAGGAAAATCTAATGAGTTACAGAGAGATGGGGACTCTGCTCATGATGTTGAGCAATCATGTGGCAAAACAGCAAATAAAACAGTGCTGGTAAAAGAAAAGATGTGTGAGAGGACAAAAATTCTGCTTTGGTAAGAGAAGCTGTAAATCAGCCCTTTTCATGGCAAAAAGAGATCTTTGGGATTCCATGGATGGCTCATGGTGATGGCAGAGGATGAAGAGAGCACTGGAAATGTTGGAGGACACGTGGCCCTGCTCACAGCTCAGGGGCAGGAGGTAGCTGGGGGTTCTGACCATTGTGAGCTGTCACCTGCCCCGAGGCTGGGGCACAAATCCTGCAGAAGAGGAGGAGAGGGCAGGAGGGAGGGATACCCAAAGGTGCCAGCATAGGATGGCTCAAAGTGATGCCTTGGGAAGGCTGACCTGAAACAGAGACTGGACAGAGCTAGAGAATAAAGTAGGTATTTATTGAAGGGCCTTTAAAGGGT
>JANPWX010017253.1:0-17102 GCA_024734555.1 Trochalopteron elliotii
GGGGGGGACTTCACAAATGCAGATTCCCAGGCAGCTGCTTTTGTGAGAATGAAAAAGCCACAAGAGAACTGTTGTTTCTTGTGGGGAAGTTTCCATGGAAGACCCAAAGAGATCTCTCTCTCTGAGAGAACTGATGAAAGACTATTTTAGAGGTAGTAATCTGTTGCCCTGAATTTTCCTGCTTTTCAGTGTTTGCAGTTTGTAGTGGAGATTCTCACACAGCTTCATGTAAACTATGTATCTGTTTAGAATTTATCTCTTTTGTTTACATATTTCTCCTTCCAGAGGAGAAATATGATTGGTGGTGATGTTCACCAACCAGATCAGAAAGGTGGACCTGTGTAGCCAATCTTTTGCTTTCTTGCCAAAATGTATAAAAATGGAGTCAGAAAATTAAAATATAAGCTCTCCTGCCTGAGCTTCTGCTGTTTGCCTCATCCTTCACGTGTCTGAAACTGGCACAATTGGTGACCCCTGACCTGTGACGAACTCCAGCCTGCTGTGTGTCTGAGGTAATAAGTGGTAAGAGATGGTGAACTCTACCTCTTCCTCGGATGATGCCCCTGTGTTTGACCTTTGGCTTGAGGTCCTTGAGAAGGGAGGGAGCCTCCATTCCTGGAGGGGACTTCCAAGAATTGTTTTATTATGCTAGAACCCATGGTTTTTTCTGCAGCCTTCAAGCAGTCTTTTCTACAGCAGAGTAGCGTTTTCTCGGTGAACACCTGCTTCAGTTCTTCACTGCCAATTGCAGTGTGGATCTTCTAAGGTTGCTAGCAACATGGAAGCGGCTGGAAGGGGTGCTGTGCAGATTGCAGCCCCCCAGTTCTGGGCGTTCAAAGGATGGCTCTAGCCTGGAATTGTCTTCTGGGCTAGGTGCCAGGGGTGGTGGAGTTTTCTCTCCCATTCCTGCACCACAGACACGGCACTGGAATGCAGGAGATTCAGCCCCCTCCCGTGTGCACGCGCTGTTGGCGGGACCACCGCTCCCACCCCACGCAGGTGCAGAAGTGAGGATAGCCTGCCCTCCCTTGGCTCTGCCGCTGAGGCGGGCATGGGGCCCCCGGAGCGGACCCTACCTGTACCTGCACCCTGCAGGCCTTTGGGTGCGGGAAATTTCAGCGCTTGCGGAAGCCTAGAGGGGCCGGCACCGACGGCACGCCCGGCTCCCACGCCACAGGCAGCGGGGGTCGATTCCCCCACATCTTCCCCCTGCGCTTTCATGGCACTGGAAGCGCCAAAAGTGGACTTGGACTGAAGGGGGGGGGGTGATCACAGCGAACTGCCCCCATTGTGGAATTTCCACGAGGTATTCTGTGGAGGAGTACAGTGCAGATTCGCGCCGGCCTGGGGCGCCGGGCAGGGCGGCTCCGGCCCTGCGCGGCGGGGATGCGCAAACCCTGTGCAGCTCTGGCACGGCCCCGGAGAGTGAGAGACCTGCCCCGCAGCGGGGTGGGGCAGAGCCGCCCTCCCTCGTGGTCCGGGTGGCCGGAGGAATTTCCCCCGTGCCTTCATCTCCCCCTGCATCACTCACATCTTGCAAGTGGCGCTTGGCAGTGCTGCAGCACCGCGGGACATGCCCCTCCCAGCCCTGCGCTCTCCCCTCGCTCCCCCCACAAAGAGTCGGGGTGGTGCTGCACTCACAGCTGCCGCCATTACCCAGGCAAATGTGGCCGCCGGCCCCGCGGTGTTCCCTTTTAAAGGGGGGGATGGCAGGACGCTGCCTTCGTGTTGGGTGACGGTCTGGCCGTGGGAACGCACACGATTTTGGGACGTCCGAGGCAAGGCTGATGCAGTGGGCAGCCGTGGTTCGGCACGGCACCCCCTGCAGGGTAGGGATGGATTCCCCAGCTCTGCAGGTGCTGCGAGACAGGCTTTCACCCCTGTCCCTGCGGAGCCCATGGGACAGGATTCGGAGGACGATGCTGCCTCACTGGGCGGTCTGCAAGCTTTCCCTGTGGTTTGGGAAGCTGGCTGCAAGAAACATGACCAGTTGTCCTGGCAGGCATTGATTGATCTTTGAGATAAGGTTGGTAAATATGGTTTGGGTTCTCCTGAGATGATGCAAGTGCTACAATTGGTAGACACAGACGTATTACCACCCTATGACATTCGGTGTTTCGCCAAGGTTCTCTTTCAGCTGGTTGAATAAGACGTATTTGAGTCTAAGTGGTCTCAATTGGCTGAAAGGGCTGCAGCACAGAACCTGATGGCTCATCAAAACAGCCCTAGGTGTGGGGTCAGGTCAGACATGCTGCTGGGTATAGGTGAGTTTGCTGATGTTAATAAGCAAGTCACCTATGAGCCCTTGGTACTGGAGCAGTGCCAAAAGACTGGCATGGCAGCATTGGTACAGACGATGGAGATGTCTGCACCAAAGCAGTCATTTGCCACAATTGTTCAGGGGACAGACGAACCCTTCCTGCTGTCCACAGAGAGGCTGACAGCTTCAGTTGAGTGACAGGTGGATGATTTCAATTCCAGAATGTTGTTGCTCAAGATGTTGGCACAGAGCAACTGTAATGCAAAGTGCAGGAGGGTCATTGAGGCCCTGCCTGGTGATCCCTCACTCTTGCAAATGGCCGAGGCCTGTGCGAGAATGGGCACCACAGGTTCTAAGGTGGCTGCCATCGCTACCACCTTGCAGCCCACCTGGAAGGAGCAGCAGGGTGGGAAACAGGCAAATGGTCAGGCCGGCAAGAAAAAAAGTGATGAAAGTGCAAAGGGGACAACTTCTTTGTTTCTCTGTGGATGGTGTGGAAAGCCAATTCACATGGCCAATGCTTGTAAGGCAGTGCTTCATGTGAATGGCCAGCCTCTATCAGGCTCGGGAGACAGGAGGTGGATCATGAAGGGGAAGCGTGCTCAGACACGAGTGTCTTCCCAATCCCCAGAGCTGATGGAGGTCTGCTGGGCAAGCTCAGTTCCCACTCCCACCTGCCCCTGTCACTGTCTCTGAAAGGGCCAGAATTGTTTCATTTGTGTTTTTTGAGTCTTCTGTTCAGAGGACAAAGAGCCAGTGGCGAGAAGGCAGCTGCTCTGCAGTTACTAGGCTGCCTCAAGTTCACTGGACTGTTTTTCTGGTCAGAGACTGTCCTGAAACGATTTTTACCCTGTCTGTCCCTGGAGTGGACATTGTGATTTTCTCCTTTGCTGCTTGGCAACCTGGAATGGATTCTCTCAAGACAAATTCGTCGCTTTTTGTGACTTGGCTCAGGAGCTGTTGCACCAAGATCATCTGGAACCTTCAACCAGTCCCTGGGACACTCCTGTTTTCTGCATTGAAAAGAATTCTGGGAAATGGAGGTTTTTGTAAGACCTCTGATCCTCGCTGTGAATCTGAAAGATTGTTTTGTTGTGATTCATTTGCATCCTACAAGTATCACTGGCCGATGGAATGATGCATGGTATGCATGGTCCGATTCCTTGCATGATTTGGACTGGGTCATTCTGCCCCATCAGCCGCAAAAGACAGCAATCGCTTTGTTTGAGCTCATTGCTTGATTGATAATTAAATGCAGGCAACAGTGTTTGCAATGATGGGTGCAGATTTCACAAAATTCATACTCTAGTTTATTACGGGAGAACTTTGACTGGAGCTTTGCAGCAGTGTTTCTCTGCAAAGTGCTCTGGAAAATTTTTCAGGGCAGATCGCTTGTCATTTGCCCAGCCATGAGTTCTTACAAGTGGCAAAATTCTTTAAAAATACCCAGGAGCCAGTGCAAGGACCCACTGTCTTTACAGGCGGTTTGGGGAGGAAAAGACAGGCCATTGTTGCTTGGAAGGATGGATTTGAGGGGCAAGTTTTGAAAGGTCATGAGGATGGGGCAGCCCAACTGGTTGAATTGAGGGCTGCTGTCATGGCATTTCCAAAGTTTTCCCAGGAACCTTTTGATTTAGTCACGGATTCCATTTCTGTGGCTGACATGGCACAGCGATTGGGTCATTCGATTTGGAAGGGAGTCAGCAATGTTGCTTTGTTTCATTTGCTGAAGAACCTGTGTTGTGCCACTGAGGCCCAGTTCTTCAAAAACAAAAATGGGGAATGCAGGGAGAAACCCCGCACAGACAATTGGCAAAGGCCTTGCATGCCATCAAGCACCTTACTGGTGCCGCAGAATTTTATTAATCCTGTCATGTTGAAAGCAGGAGACCATGAGCAAATGAAGGTCAACATGTGGAGGAACCACTGAGTGATTACTCCGATGGCCATTCCACAAAAAGAAATTGAATATTGTTCATTTTCTTTTTTCTTTTCCTTTTATTAACGGAAAAGGATGAGATGTCGCCCTGAATTTTCCTGCTTTTCAGTGTTTGTAGTTTGTAGTGGAGATTCTCATGCAGCTTCATGTAAACTATGTATATATTTAGAACTTATCTATTTTGTTTACATATTTCTCCTCCCAGAGGAGAAATATGATTGATAGTGATGTTCACCAACCAGGTCAGAAAGGTGGCAACCTGTGTAGCCAATCTTTTGCCTTCTTGCCAAAATGTATAAAAGATGGAGTCAGAAAATTAAAATAGAAGCTTTCCTGTCTGACCTTCTGCTGTTTGCCTCATCCTTCGTGTCTCTGAAATTGGCACACCAGTGTCAACCAAGGCCTCATATTTTTGTGGTTCTAATGTGCCAATTCAATGAATCCATATAGTCCAAAAACCACGGTTTTCCCTAGCCTCTACCTGGCTAGAAGCAGGGCCTCTATAAGCCTGGTTATCCTTCTTTCCCTGTGTAACTGGAGCTGCTTCCTTTTTGGTGGAACTTCCTCTCTGAGTCTTGCCTTCCTCCAATTCAAGCACAAGTCCAATTCAGGTCTTGCCAGATCAGCAGTAGATTTTCCATCCCATCTTGCCATGTTTTCTCCACAATCACACAGGAGGGACCACAGCTTACCTCGTGGGATGCCCCTTCCCTCTCTATCTGGGGGACGTCTCCAACTGGTACCAGAACCTCTAATCTGTACTGCCGAGATTTGGAGAAAGCCCTCTTTCATCTCTTTCATCTCTTTCATCTCCTCTCTGAGTGTATCCTGATTCTCCTCTATCTTGTCTCCTAATTTCTGCAGACGGGTTTCCACAGCTGCAACTCTTGCATGTGTTGGACCATGCATGGCATCTACATATGCTCAGAGCTTCTTCGCCATATCCAGAACGGTCTCCCCCGTACCATCCTGCTTCATTATTGCTAAAGCAGAAGAGTATTCTTGTGGCCCAAGTCACACAGGTTTTCGCCACATCATGGGTGTACATGGTACCAAGTCTGGTTTCCTAGTGTTTAGGTCATCTGAGAAGACAACTCTGCCACTGCCATTTCTCTCAAGCATTGAATCCTTTGTTCTATGGTCTTCCACTGGGTTTGCTGCATATAGAGATTGTTTGCACACAGATATCTTTGTGCCACACTTCCCAGGACCCGTTCGCAGAGACTGCAAGGGTGAGCCTCCCTCATCGTTCCTTGGTCGATAACCGGATCATGTGACATGGATCCCAAATGCCGCGCTTTAGTGCCATCCAGCATTGTAGCCTTGCCTGCAGCATTCCAAAGATGGACTAACCAACTCATTACAGATTCATCAGGTTGTTGAGTGTAATCCTTTCTTAGGTCATGAAGGTCCTTCAGGGGAAAAGGACTCAATAGTGGCTTCTGATTTTGTGCTAGTTGGCTGGGCTTCTGATATTCTGTCAGTTTGTTCAGCTTCTGATTGGGTGTCAGTTGGTTGGGCTTCTTTCTGACTGAGTGTCATCGAGAGGTGTGGAGGGTCCTTCACCTGCATCATCGTCCCCTGGTTGATCCGTTTTGTGTGTGCGCTTCTTTGCTGGGGCAATTGCCAGTGTCTTAGACTCACTGTCTGGTTTAGCTGCTGTCTTAGGCTCCATGTCTGGTGTAGCTGCTGACTTAGGCTCACTGTCTGGTTTAGCTGCTGTCTGAGTAGCTAGAGTGTTGGCTGCAGCCTGAGTGACTGGGGTGGCTGCTGATTTATCTCCCTGCCCCCTGCCTCTATCTGCTGCCCTACAGTATCTAGCAGTGTGCAATAAGCATATGCCAGGGCCCTGCTTATTGCAATGAGCTTTTTCTCCTTGGAGTCATCATGGCAGTTCTTCTCCAGATATTTCCTCACCTCATCTGGGTTCTGAATTTGTTCACATGAAAATTCCCAAGGTGAGGGATCAGAAAATTCCTCCAAGGCCCAGCCCATTCTCTCCCATTCTCCACGCCACTCAGGATTTTCCACACCTGGACATACTACTGGGTCTACTTCTGGGTCAGGGGTCTCATCAGCCCCTCTGGAAATCTCCGACCTCACTCCAGAGAAGCTTGTCATGGGTTAATACAGTTGGCTTTTTTTCATTAATAAAATACTGCTCTGCTAGGCCTTAGAATTCTTTGAAAAGGACAGGGATCTATCAGGGGTCAAGTTTTGGATTCACATGTAGTTCTGACCACTCTGAAAACAGAATGTGCCTTTTGGTAATACCCATATAAGCTGAGGCTGGGTTCGAGACTTCCTCTTCCCCCTGCTCCCCATCTGGTGACCAGGTAACATCATGGGCAGCTGAGGAGGGCCCAGATTAAGCCCCACTGCCCCAGGGTGGCCAGGCCTGGCTGGGCCTCCAAGAGCTGGCAGAGGAGGCAGGGCTGGCTGAGGTTTTTTGCCCCCGGCTGCCGGCAGCAGTGCTGCAGTTGGGCAGAGTTGGCCGCGTGTCTGGGGCCATGGTGGGGATTGGGGCCAGCCATAGCAGGGCCGTAGCTGCCAGTACCCCTGGCCTGAGAAAAAGATGGGATCTCTCCCCCACCTTACACTGGTCCCCAAAGAGCAGCTGCAAGCAGCTCATGCCATCAGATCTTGAGCAAAAGTGAAGGCATTCATCAGCTTCCCCCCACCTCCAGCTTGGCTTTGAAACCTTCACGGCAGAGATCACATAACCACCGCAGGCCTGGGCAAGCTTTAACTCTTTCCTGACACTGATTAAAACTTTCTTTAACTCTTCAGAGATGAGAAAAAAGGCCCAATTGGAGATATGTAAAAAGACAATATAGAGATCTCAAAGGCAGTAAAGGAAGAGTGACTTCTTAAGTGATAAAAATGACAAGTTACCTTAGGTCTAAACTGAAAATCTACCTCTAGATTATAGTAACAGACTGTAATATGCTAGAATAATCCTTTAAATCATAGACAATATGAATAGAAGAAATGATTTGTAGGTTTGAGCAAAGGTATCTGTAATGGACTGAGTGAATATTGAATTAGTAACTGTGATCTTGTGATCCCATGAGAAGTTAAATAGAAAAAAAATAAAAAAGCCCCTGCCAGTAAAGATGTAAAAAAGCATCTCTGTTCCCTGAGATAAAAAAATCCTTTGCCTTTGAAACTGTTCATTTTTAAAAGGTGTCATGCCAATGTGTGAATCTACAACCCAGATGTGTAGTCACAGAAAAAACTACGTAGATATTAGAAGTTCCACAATTGCAAAATTTCCTGTCCAAGTTGCTTTTGTGTAAGTTAGAAGCCACAAGCAAACTGTTTCTCTTATAGAAAGTTACCAAACAACAAGAGAGACTCCTCTCTCTCAAAAACTAAATTAATGACTATTTTATAAGTAGTACTAACCTGGACTTCTAAGTTTTGCCTCTTGACATTGTTTGTAAAAAATGAACAGTTTGTAGTAGAAGAAAGAGTTAGTTTAGAAATTCATTTGTGTTTTTATTTTCTTTTCTTATTTTCTTCTCTTAATATATGTTAATAAAATCTCTCTGTTGTACTTTTAAGTTGAGCTTGTTCTGCCTTTTTTTCTCCCAAAATCCTATCTCCCAATTAGCAAACAAAATTCAGCAAATGTAAAACCACCACAAGCTGCAGACTGTATAGAGGAAGTTCAGCAGATGAAATACCAGGAAGGTGGTCTCTTTCACATTCAGGGGACACTGACCATTCTCCAAAAGTGATGTAGCTGACACAAAAGAGAAGAAGGGACGGAAAGGCTGAAAAGCTTCATCCCCTGTTCCTCCTCTAACAAACTGGGTGCAATTATTCATAAATCCCCAAAACATGCTGCTGGAACTAGGATGCAGGGTGGGATGAAGAAACCATAAACCAAACATACCTGGCACAAATTCCAGTACCTGAATAAACTTTCTAAAATCATGATCACTGAGCCCAACAAAATAGCAATCCTAATTAGTGCACCCCTAGTGTGAAAGCTATGTGTTAGGGACAATATTGGAGCTATTTCTGGATAAGAAAACAAACCAGAACCAGAAAGGTATTAAAACCTCACAAAAGCCTAGGGAACAGAAACACAGAAAGGACTCCATTCCAAGAAACATTAGGAATTTAAGGAGCAACACAGCTACTGACTACTTTATCCCCACATATAGTACAACCAAAATGCAGTCAATAATCAATACAATTTTTTTCCACTCTCTTGAGCCACGCAGTTGGGTGCCAATTAAAAATGTATTGTCTTGGTTTAGGGCAAATTTGGGAGGAAACCTCTGAATGGGGTTCCTCTGGAGAGCAAACCCAAATGACCCCTCCCCCCAGCCAGTCTGGGAAAAGAACTTCCCCAGAGAAAACTGGAAAAATCTATTTATTTAACAAACAAAATGCCCACAAGCATAAAGAATGAACAATACAAAACAACAAAACCTCTCGCCGCTCTGAAGAGAGATGGCAAAACTGAGGAAGTCCTTGCCATGGGTGTAGCTCAGCTCACTCAGTCTCCCACCCGACCCAGTCCCTCCAGAGGTCCAGGCCCCGGTGGGCTGCAGGTGCGAGCACTCTGCGTGGCTCTGGGTTTTTTTTCAGTCCAGAGTAGATTTAAACAGTCCCCAAAAAAAGGAAAAACGGCAGTCCAGGGAATTTCTCTGCCTCAGCTAGCTAAAACTAACTAAAAGCACAGGAGATCTCTGTCCCACTGCTGTCTGTGCCTCTGAAAAATCACAGAGTCCAGAGAAGAAATGTGTAGGAGTGAATATTGTTTTCTCAAAACAAACTGCACACTTCTTCTTTCCCTGCTTCACTCTCAGAACCAGTGTTAAAGGTGAGAACACAACATAGAGCACACACAGAACAGGCAATTGGGGATACAAGCATCATAGTCACCCTAGGACAACTTTAAAGCACGACACCATCCCTTTGGCAGCAGAGTGCAGAGCACACTTTGCCTTGACTTTGAAGGTGATCAAGAGCTCCTGGAACTGGCTGGAAACTCAGCCCCACCCTGTGCCATGGACTCATTCTGACTGCCCTGGAAAAGTGGAAGGCTCCAGCACACCCCCAGGGCCTTTGTGACATCATCGTGTGGGGAACACGGCAGAGGAGGGGTTTGGGACTGGGGACAAGGGAATCCAGAACCTCCTGAAGGCTGCTTTGGCCATCAGAGCAATGAAGGTCCAGGGCCCTGCCAAGTAACCCCTGGTGGAGGAAACGTGCAGGGGGAAGGGCCTGGAATTTGTTCATTTTCGGGGGCTTTCCCCAGAAATCATTCCTTTTGTGACCCTTTGGATTCTGAACTTTGTTGCTGCTGCTGTTGGTTTTGTTCTCTCGTTGCTGTTTGCAGGAAATTGTTCTTCTCTCAGTTCTTTGGGATCGTTGCCTTTTCTGTCTCCACTGGCAGCAGGAGGGGCAGAAGCCCCTGGTTTTTAGTGTCAGCCCAGAATTGGAGAATCCCATTCCTAAAGCCCAACAGAGCTGAACAAAGAAACACCGTATCTGTCAGTTTAATAAGAAAGCCACATTTTGGTGCCAATAAGAAGGAAATGAGTCCTGTGTTCCCCTGGCACTGGGAGGAGAGATGAGGAGCCACGGGTGTACTTGGGATGCTGAGAGTAGGATTGCAGAGGTACTGGGAGACAGAATGGGAAACACCTGGATCTACTGGAACCAATGGAGAGGCACTGGGAGGGGAAATAGGGAGCACCTATTGTGGTACTGGGAGCACTGTGGGGAGGGAATGGGGAAGTCTCTGAGGGATGTGGAATGAGGAGCCAGTCGTGGTAGTGGAAGGGCAGTGGGGAAGCCGTTGTGGGTTCTGTGGGCATGGGGAGCTCTGGGTGCCCTGTGCAGCCTCACATGTGACCCCCCCTTGTGCCCACCTACCCGTGAATGTTGGGCACCCATGGGAGCAGTGGGGGGACACACACATGTATGGCTGCCCATGGGTGGGGTCCCCCAGTGTCCCCCAGTTCCCCCAGAGCCCCCCAGTGCCCACGTGTGCCCCGAGTGTCACAGCACATTCCCGTAGATGTCACTGAGTTCTCGCTGTCGCCCACGGGGTCCCCGCAGCTCCGCGTAGGTCACCTGGGGATCCTGGAGTGTGGTGGCACGGGGGGACACTGTGAGAGACACTGGCTGTGGGATCTGGGTGGGGGTGACACTCAGGGGTGACGTGTCCCTGTGTGTGTGTCCCACCCTGTACTCACCCCCCATCTGCTTGGTGCTCACGACGTGGGTGTACAGCACCTCCCCCTCCTCTGGGGGGGCAGGGGGATCTGGGGGGGCCCTGTGGGGATAAAGGGGATGTGTGGGAGGGAATGGGAGGTCTTGGGGTTTGGGGTAAAAGGGGACAGTGTGTTTTAAACCCCCCACTCACCTTTCCTGGTGCTTCCTGGCAGCTGCAAAGGAAAGAGGGGAGGGGTAACTGTGGGGGTTGCCAGGGCCCCCTCAGTAATCCTGAAACCTCACTGGGCCCGCAGATTCTCCCGGGACCCATGAGCATCCCTGATGCCCCCCAGAACCCCTGAACCTCTCCAGTGCTCTGGACCCCATTAGTGCCCAGAAGCCCAATCCTGGCAGGGAGGGAGACCCTCCAGATACCCCCATGATCACTGAAAGAACCCCCAACATCCCTGAAAGACCCTATGAAACACCTCACATCCTTGAGGACCCTGAGCAAAGGTCCTTAACACTCAGCACTACCCAAGCCAGGTTCTGTGGGTGTCAATCATCACCCCCACATTCCAGGTGGCTTCCCACCTCTCCAGGGCCCCTGGTGCCCCCATTGTCACCCACCCAAGTTGTTCCACCAGTGCCAGCCCACACCAGCCATGAGCAGGACCAGGAACAGGAGAGACCCTCCAACCCCTGTGGCCACTGCTGGGGACAGAAGGGACACATCATGGCCATCTGTCACTCCAGGGGTACTGCAATCCTGGTGACCCTGTGCGACCCCACCTCTGTTCCAGTGTCCCTGCGGTGTCACCTCCAGGGCCAGCTCAGGGCTGAGTGCCCGGAACACGCGGTGCCCGTCCTGTCCCAGCTGGCTGGTGGCCACACACTGGTAGGTGCCTGAATGTCCCTCATTGATGTCCCCAAGCTCCAGGACAGGACCCCAGGCCACCTCCTGCCCATTGTGCAGCCAGGTGAAGGTGACAGGGGCTGAGCCCACCTGCACTGAGCAGCTCAGGGTCACGGGGTCACCTGCATGCACCTGGTGTGCTGGGGGACTGGGGGTGATGGTGATATTGGCCATGGGCACTGTGGGGACAGAGACAGGGCTGAGACTGCTGGGAGAGTCTGCACCCATCGTGGGGGAACGAGGGAATCTGTGTGGTGGCAACTGGAGACAGAGGGTCTCCTCCACCCAGGACAGTGACCCCATGGTGTTGGGGGTCATCATGTGCTGTGGCATGAGGGCATGTGATGGATGAGGGGTGAGGGATGAGGATGGGATGAGGGTGAGGTAAAGATGGGATGAGGGCTGCTGTGTCCAAGGCTGGTGATGGCCGTCACCTTATGGGGGGCATGGAACGGTGTGGGTGGGATGTGATGGGTCTGATGAGGCATCAACGGGGCATATGTTGGGGAAGACGAATCAGGGAAACCTTTTAAATATGATTGCTTAGCAAAAGATTCTGAAAATATGAAACCTATAATCGAAATAGAAATGAAAGCTTGCTTTGAGTTGTAGGATACCGAGCCTTAGTTACTATATAACCTGAAAACAATAGCCTGGCCAGCTGATGGAGAATCCCTTTTGATTGAACAATACCCTTCTGCTGGCTAAGGAATCCAAAGGTCAATGTAGCAAAAGAGAATAGTCTAAAGTGTTGCAGAATTCCTCAGGGAAGGTGGACATGATGTCTACCTAGGCCTTGAACTACCNCGTGTCCTCCGGAAAAGATCCCACCTGACGGAGAGAACGAGCCTGAAAACGACAATCCACCTGGAACACCTTCTGACAATTTAGAGACTGATCAAAATTAGTTTTAGAGTGTGTTCAAATGTATACGAAAGACAGTTAATTCAGCTTCTGACTCAACTTGGTTAGTTCAAAAAGAAAAAGGGGGAATTGTTGCAGAATTCCTCAGGGAAGGTGGACATGATGTCTACCTAGGCCTTGAACTACCCGAGTTGAGGCCTTAACAGAGGCCTGAGTGAGGCCTTGAAGCCTGTGACGCAGCTAGAAATTCTTAGCCAAGTGTGGCACAGTTAGAAATTAGCAGTTAAGGTGTCGGGGAAAGATAATAGGGTTGTGAAGGTCACTGAATGGATTTGTTAGTGGGCACGTGAAAGCCACCTTAAGAGTTAGTAAAACAAAGTATGATGTCGTCCTTCTCTCTGCTGTATACCAATAGAGAGCTGCTGTGATTTGTAAACTATATGGAACTGTATAAATGTAGCCATCTTAGCTGAATAAAGTAGAACATAGCTATTAACCATAGTGGCTTGATCTGCGTTCTCTCTATACTCCAACTTTCTTTTTATCTCAGGCCAACCCTGGTAATACTAAAGAGTAGTTTTTAGAGTTTAAAATATAACACAGTATGGTAATGTAGTAGTTCTTATAGGCTGTATGTAGATTCTATAGGGTTTTGTGTCATGTACTGGTTGGTTAGTGTAAATTAGAATATTCAACACCAAAGGAGATATAATGTATTGTAACAAGGATCTCTCTCTTTCTCTCTCTAGCCCTCTTCCTCTCTCCAGCTCTCTCTTAGTTCTCTTCCCTTGCCCTCTGACCCCTGCCACCTCTGTCTGGTTCTCTTGCTCTCTCCTCTCTTACCTCTTACGTTCTTGTTCTCTCTCTCCCCTTCACTCTTTGGGACTTCCCTTCAGCCAAGCCTGGTGGCTGAAGGGAAAGGCCCTTCTTACCCATGACCCTTGCAATAAAACCACGTGTTCTAGAATGTCTCAGGTCTGCAGAGTTCCCTCTCCCTGCCGACCACGGATGCTCCTAGAGTCATCACCCCACTCCCAAGGGTCTCACTCCCCTGGGAGGGTCACACTCAGTAGGGTGAGTGTGACCTGATGGGCATGTGACAGCTGGCATTAGGGATCCATGGCCTGCATGTCCTGGGGTGGGGATACCTGGAGCCAGATGGTCCCAGTTCCCCTGGGCTGTGACTTCCCCCAGTGGTGGGGGCTGTGACTTCCCCCAGTGGTGGGGGCTGTGACCTGGGGTGGGTTGGGGATGGTATGGGATGGTTGAGGTGGAATGGAAACGTGTGGAATTGGGGATGCTGTGGGTGGGATCCCCCTCAGCCCAAGGATCCTGCTTGCCCAGGACAGTGATGTTCAATGTGGGGCTCTCAGCCACGCTGTCCCCATCACTGGCCCAGAAGTGGTGTGGCCACTGTCCTTGTCCCTAACCTGCCACAGCTCCAGGTGGGGGCCAGTGCTCAGGTGCCAGGAGAACAAAAAAGGAACTGACACTGTGCATGTCAGCACCAGGTGGTCACCAGTGCCACCTGTCCCCTCGGGCCTGCACCACCAAGGGCACCCCTGAGACTGGGACCCCTGTGGGGGGACG
Organism: Trochalopteron elliotii; assembly: GCA_024734555.1. NCBI lineage: Eukaryota > Metazoa > Chordata > Aves > Passeriformes > Leiothrichidae > Trochalopteron > Trochalopteron elliotii. Next base: position 13,750 of record JANPWX010017253.1, read on the forward strand.
CAGGAGGGCTTTGGGGCATGAAAGGAGTGGGGGATGCCAGGGAGCAGTGAAAGACTCAGGAGGATCAAAGAGGGGTGGGGGATCCCAGGGAGGAAGAAGGGGGCCCATATATAGGGGAGAGGCTTGGAAAGGTGTGGAAGGGACCCCAGGGAAGAGTGGGAGATTCAACCAAGGGACAGACAGGTGGAGCGCATTGAAGGGAGGCACAGGGAAGCATTTGGGGACCAAGACAGGGATGGTGGGACCTGTGGACAATGGAGGAACCTCAGAGAGGGAGAGGTGCAACTAGGGAGGGGTGAGGGGACCTGTGAGCGATGCAGGCAGCAGGGAAGGTGATGGGTGGACCCAGGGAGAGTCCTGGGAAGGCAGGGAGGCAGGCAGAAGGTTGAGCAAGGAGGGGAGACATGGTGGGGCTGTGGGGGCTCCCCGTGCCCATCCCCACACTCACTGCGCACTGTGACGCGGAGCCGGGCGCTGCTCTTCCACACGGCCCCCCCCTCGGAGTGCACCTGGCAGCTGTAATTGTCCGAATGGGAGACCCCCACAGAGGGTACCAGGAGCTGTGGGGACCCCTGCGGGCCCCCCACCAACTGCCCATCCTGGTAGAAGAGGTGCTGGAGTGGGGCTGAGGGCCGCAGGGGGCTGGGGTTGCTGAGGCAGCTGAGATTGAGGGGGGACCCCTCAGTGAGCTCGGGGGGACCCTCCAGCACCGGCACCGTGAAGAGCTCTGGGAAGGAGAGGGGAGGTGAGGATTCTGAGTCCACTGGGAAGGGGCTGTGGGGGTGTCAGGATATTGGAGTTCCAGCTGGGTAGGTTCTCACCATGCACTGTCACTGTCACTGGTGCTGACAGTGACAGCCTGAAGTTCACAAAGCCCCCGCAGTGGTAGTGGCCGCTGTGGTGCAGCTGCAGGGGGGACAGGGACAGCTCGGTCCCCCTGAGGAACTCCCCCAGATCCTTCTCATCCTGGTAAAATTGCACCCACCTGACTGACATGTTCTTCATGCCCTGACAGCGCAGTGTCACCATGTCCCCCTCCAGCAGTGTCCGTGCAGGCACCTGCAGCACCAGCTGGTCTGTGGGACAGAAGGGTTCCGTCACACTGAGGGGCTCGAGACTGGTCTATGGTGGGTTCCTATGGCAACAGGGATATCTGGGTGAAGTTCCATTACATGGGAGGATCTCAGGGACACCAGGAGCAACCCCACGGAACAGATTTTACCATGGGGGTCCAGTCCCACTGGAATGCACTGGGATGTCGCTGAGTGCAGGGGACGGGCTCTTGCCACACAAGGGGTGTGAGGCCACAGAGTGAAGCCAACCCAGTACCCTCAGAGGGCAACCCTGAGAATTTAAGATCCCCCCTCACCATTTGAGACTGTCATGGGATGGCTGAGCCCACTGCCAGGTCTATAACACATGTAGGTGCCACTCTCATTGGCTACAAACTTATCCCGGATCTCCTGCCTCCATCGCTGCCCATCCTTGTACCAGGTGGTGGCACTGGCTGTCCTCGAGCCCTGGCAGGTCAGTGTCACCCGGTCCCACAGCACCGCCGGGATCCAGGGGGGCTCCACCAGGAGCTGAGTGGTCTGGGTGTCTGTGGATGACAGGGGACACCAGCCTGCCAGGGCCATCACAGGGCTGGGGACAGTGGGGTGGGGACATGGCATCCCCTGAAGACTCACCAGCGAGGCCAAGGGTCTGGGCTGGAAGGGAGAAGGGACAGGGCGGGGTAATGGTGTCCCTGCAGGGACAGCAGCACCTGGGGATGAGGTGTGCTGTCTGTCCCCAGACTGTCCCCAATGGAACACTTGTGAAGCACAGAGGTCTTGAGGACAGGGACACCTTGGTCTCCCAGGATGGAGGCAGGACATGGGGACACTGTGGACACCCCATGTTTGTACAGGTCACCTCCATCATCCTCACATCCCCTGTCCCCACAGTCACATCCCCATGGCCCCAAGCCTGTGATTTCATTCCAATGAAACCTATCCCCATGCCTCACCTGCATGGTAGGTGGCCCTTGTCCCTGTCCCTGCATCCCGGTTCCTCTGTCCCTGTACCCACTGCTATCCCAGCCCCAAAGTTCCTTTTGCCACATCCTTGTCCCCACATCTCTATCCCACTGTTCCTGTCCCCACAGCCACCCCATGACTCTGGTCACACTGGGGTCCATGCCCAGCACTGGCTCAGCTGGCATTGGGGACCTCAGGGGACCCCGCAGCACCCCTGTGCCCCCTCCCCACCGGTCTCTGCCTCACCAGGGCCCATCCCCAGGGTGTGAGGCCCGTGCCCGGGGCACTCACCCCACAGGAGCAGTGCCACCTTCCCGGCCATCCCCGTGTCCCCAGCCATGTGGACTGGCTGTCACTCGCTGCTGTGGCCACCGGTCCCCTGGGTGGCGGCTCTTTGGATGAAGAGGAAGGAAGCGAGGTCACACCTTGTCCCCATGTGTAGGTGGCTCTTGGTGGGGGCAGGGTGGGAGAAAGGTGGAGACACAGTAGGGGACAGGCTGGAGAAATGATGGGATAGTCTGGGGGCTCAGTGGGGGATGGTGTTCCCAGGAGTGGGGGGGCTCAGGGGTTGTGGGGAACCAAGGATGGGTGTCCAGGAGAATGGGGGTCCAGGGGAATTGGGGTCTCCATATCTGTGGGGATTCAGGGATGGGGGTCCTGGGGACATGGTCCCAAGAGATGTGGGGTCATGGGATGTGGGTCCCAGGGCTGGGGATGCAGAGAGAAATAAGGGGACCCTTGGGAACTGGAGTTCTGAGGGAAGAAGCAGCCCATGGCATGGGGGCATTCAGGGATTGGGGTCGTGGGGGAACATGGTCTCCAGGGATTTTGGGTCATAGGATGTGGGGCCCAGGGTCAAGGGTGCAGGGGGAAAAAAGGGGACCTCGGGAAGAGGGGTTTTTTGGTAAGAAGCAGCCCATGGGATGTGAGGAAAACAAGGGTGGTCCTGGGCAATTGGAGTCCTGGGATGGGGGTCCCAGGGTGAAGAGACCAAGATAATGTGGGGTCCCATGGTTGAATTCACAGGGGAATGGGGGTCCCAGGGATGGGCAGTGGCTGTGTGGGCTCAGGGGTCTCAGCTCGTTCCCTGGGTGCCTCAGATTTTGGGGTGACTCAGAGCCCAGCACAGCCCCCCAGAGTGTGCTCATGGCCAGGGAGGGACCCCAGGGTTGAGGCTCTGGGTCTGTGCTCCAAACATCCCTGGGCTTTTTCTAGTCCCCCATTTCCTGACTCACCCATCCCAGGGAACACCTGAGCAGGTAACGGTGGGGGGATCCCAGGAAGGAGAAATGGGGAGTGGGGGGTGCAGGCAGTGGTTGGGGGGCTGTGGGGGAT
>JANPWX010017255.1:0-11378 GCA_024734555.1 Trochalopteron elliotii
AGAGATCTCCGAGCGAGGGATTCCCTTATGGATGTTCTTTAATCCCGGTGTTTCCTTGGAGGGGAATTCCATTAATCCCGGTGTTCCCTTGGAGATCTCTGAGCGAGGGATTCCCTCATGGATTTCCATTAATCCCGGTGTTCCCTTAGAGATCGCTGAGGGAGAGATTTCCTTATGGAAATCCTTTAATCCCGGTGTTTCCCTGGAACTCTCTGAGAGAGGAATTCCCTCGTGGATATCCCTTAATTCCGATGTTGCCTTAGAGATCTCTGAGGGAGGGATTCCTTCACGTATTTCCATTAATCTCGGTGTTCCCTTGGAGATCTCTTAGGGGAGAATTCCCTCATGGATGTCCCTTAATTCCAATATTCCCTTGGAGATCTCTGAGGGGAGAATTCCCTCATGGATATCCCTTAATTCCAATATTCCCTTGGAGATCTTTGAGGGAGGAATTCCCTCATGGATATCCCTTAATCCCCCTTCAATATCGCGGTGTTCCCTTGGAGATCTCTGAGGGAGGAATTCCCTCATGGAAATCCTTTATTCCCGGTGTTCCCTTGGAGATCTCTGAAGGAGAATTCCATTCTGGAAATCGTTTACTGCCGGTATTTCCTTGGAGGTCTCTGAGGGGAGAATTCCCTCATGGATTTCCCTTAATTCCGATATTCCCTTGGCGATCTCTGAGGGAGGAATTCCCTCATGGATTTCCCTTAATTCCGATATTCCCTTAGAGATCTCTGAGGGAGGAATTCCCTCAGGGAAATCCTTTCATTCCACTTCGATATCCCGGTGTTTCCTTGGAGATATTTGAGGGAGGAATTCCCTCCTGGAAATCCTTTAATCCTGGCGTTCCCCTGGAGATCTCTGAGGGAGGAATTCCCTCATGAAAATCCTTTATTCCCGATATTCCCTTCCAGATCTCTGAGGGAGGAATTCCCTCATGGGTATCCCTTAATTCCGATGTTCCCTTAGAGATCTCTCAGGGAGGAATTCCCTCATGGATTTCCCTTAATTCTGATATTCCTTTACAGATCTCTGCGGGAAGAATTCCCTCTTGGGAATTCCTTAATTTCGGCGTTCTCTTGGAGATCTCTGAGGGAGGAATTCCCTCATGGAAATCCTTTAATCCCAGTGTTCCCTTGGATATATCTGAGGGAGGAATTCTCTCAGGGAAATCCTTTATTCCCGGTGTTCTCTTGGAGATCTCTGAAGGAGAATTCCCTCATGGATGTTCCCTTAATTCCAATATTCCCACAGAGATCTGTGAGGGAGGAATTCCCTCATGGATATTCCTTAATTCCGATATTCCTTTAGAGGTCTCTGAGGGGAGAATTCCCTCATGGAAATCCTTTAATCCTGGTGTTCCCTTGGAGATCTCTGAGGGAGGAATTCCCTTATGGATTTCCATTAATCCCGGTGTTTCCTTTGAGATCTCTGAGGGAGGAATTCCCTCATGGATTTCCCTTAATTCTGATATTCCCTTGGGGATCTCTGAGGGAGGAATTCCCTCATGGCTATCCCTTAATTCCCATATTCCCTTGGCGATCTCTGAGGAAGGAATTCCCTCACGGACTCTCCTTAATTCTGATATTCCCTCAGAGCTCTCTGAGGGGAGAATTCCCTCCCGGCGATCCCTAAATCCCTTTTCCCCTCAGCGTCTCCCAAATCCCCTCCCCGCAGCCTCTTTCCTTTATTCCCTCTCCCCCTGCACTCCATCTTCCCTCTTTTTTTTGCTTCCTTTCCCATGTTTTTGCCCTGTTTTTATCCCGCGGCTGCTCCAAACCCTCGGGGAAAGCCCTGCGGGAAGGTGGGAGGTGCCGGCCCTCGGAACAAAGGGACGATCCCAGAGCCGGCAGCACTTCCCCAAACATTGCAGGAATTTTTACACTTTTTAATCCCTCCACCCTTACAATTCATTAATTTCTCAGGAATATCCCACTGCAATTTTTTTTTTTTTTCATGCTCTTTTAGGAGGGAACCAGCTCTGGCTAAGAAGAAAGAGCATCCAGCTCTAGAAACCATGGAAAATCCAAATTATCCCCAAACTCCCGATCTCCCCTCAATCTCCCCCTGATTTTCCACAGCTCCAATCACATTTAAACCAGATTTTTTTTTTTTTGAGATAACAGCACAAAACCTGCTCTAAAAAATTTTCTTGGCTCAGCCAGGAAATTTTATTTTTCCCAGCCTGCATGGACAGAGCAACTTTTGCCTGTTCCACGGCTTTTTTCCGGGATTTTGGGAATTCCTCTCCCCGTGCTCTTCCCGGGGGCCACGTGGATTTTATTGACAAAGTTGATTCTTTCACTTATTCCGATTTTTTTCGGGATTATCTCATTCCCAACCACCCCTGCGTCTTCTCGGCCAAGTTCACCGAGGATTGGGGCAGCAGGAAAACCTGGGTGACGCGGGATGGGAAACCCAACTTCGAGCATCTCCTCAGGGAGTTTGGTAAGTCCTGGGATTCTTCCTAAATTATTCCATTTTGGGATGGAATTTTAGGGATAAAAGCACCAAAAAACCCACAATTCCAAGTTTTTATCCATGGATTTCTTTTTTTTTTCCATGGGAAACCCAACTTTGAGCATCTCCCATGGGAGTTTGGTAAATCCTGGGATTCTTCCTAAGTTATTCCATTTTGGGATGGAATTTTAGGGATAAAAGCACCAAAAAATGTGGAATTCCAAGGTGTTTTCCTGAATTAATTCATGGATATATTTTTTTTTCCGTGTAAAATTCAACTTTGTGCATCTCCTGTGGGAGTTTGGTAAGTGCTGGGATTTTTTCCTAAATTATTCCATTTTGGGACGGAATTTTAGGGATAAAAGCTTTTTAAAAAACCTGAATTCCAAGATGTTTATCCATGGATTTTTTTTTTTTTCCATGGGAAACCCAATTTCGAGCATCTCCTGTGGGAGTTTGGTGAGTTCTGGAACTTTTTCCTAAATTATTCAAATTTAGGATTGGATTTTAGGGATAAAAGCACCAAAAAACCCAAAATTCCAAGTTTTTATCCATGGATTTCTTTTTTCTTCCATGGGAAACCCAACTTTGAGCATCTCCTCAGGGAGTTTGGTAAATCCTGGGATTCTTCTTAAGTTATTCCATTTTGGGATGGAATTTTAGGGATAAAAGCACCAAAAAACCCAAAATTCCAAGTTTTTATCCATGGATTTCTTTTTTCTTCCATGGGAAACCCAACTTTGAGCATCTCCTGTGGGAGTTTGGTAAGTCCTGGGATTCTTCCTAAGTTATTCCATTTTGGGATGGAATTTTAGGGATAAAAGCACCAAAAAATGTGGAATTCCAAGGTGTTTTCCTGAATTAATTCATGGATATATTTTTTTTTCCGTGTAAAATTCAACTTTGTGCATCTCCTGTGGGAGTTTGGTAAGTGCTGGGATTTTTTCCTAAATTATTCCATTTTGGGACGGAATTTTAGGGATAAAAGCTTTTTAAAAAACCTGAATTCCAAGATTTTTATCCATGGATTTTTTTTTTTTCCATGGGAAACCCAACTTTGAGCATCTCCTGTGGGAGTTTGGTAAATCCTGGGATTCTTCCTAAGTTATTCCATTTTGGGATGGAATTTTAGGGATAAAAGCACCAAAAAACCCAAAATTCCAAGTTTTTATCCATGGATTTCTTTTTTTTTTCCATGGGAAACCCAATTTCGAGCATCTCCTGTGGGAGTTTGGTGAGTTTTGGAACTTTTTCCTAAATTATTCAAATTTAGGATTGGATTTTAGGGATAAAAGCACCAAAAAAACCCAAAATTCCAAGTTTTTATCCATGGATTTCTTTTTTCTTCCATGGGAAACCCAACTTTGAGCATCTCCTGTGGGAGTTTGGTAAATCCTGGGATTCTTCCTAAGTTATTCCATTTTGGGATGGAATTTTAGGGATAAAAGCACCAAAAAATGTGGAATTCCATGGTGTTTTCCTGAATTAATTCATGGATATATTTTTTTTTGCGTGTAAAATTCAACTTTGAGCATCTCCTGTGGGAGTTTGGTAAGTGCTGGGATTTTTTCCTAAATTATTCCATTTTGGGATTGAATTTTAGGGATAAAAGCTTTTTAAAAAACCTGAATTCCAAGATTTTTATCCATGGATTTTATTTTTTCCATGGGAAACCCAACTTCGAGCATCTCCTCAGGGAGTTTGGTAAGTCCTGGGATTCTTCCTAAATTATTCCATTTTGGGATGGAATTTTAGGGATAAAAGCACCAAAAAACCCAAAATTCCAAGTTTTTATCCATGGATTTCTTTTTTTTTTCCATGGGAAACCCAATTTCGAGCATCTCCTGTGGGAGTTTGGTGAGTTCTGGAACTTTTTCCTAAATTATTCAAATTTAGGATTGGATTTTAGGCATAAAAGCACCAAAAAACCCAAAATTCCAAGTTTTTATCCATGGATTTCTTTTTTCTTCCATGGGAAACCCAACTTTGAGCATCTCCTCAGGGAGTTCGGTAAGTCCTGGGATTCTTCCTAAGTTATTCCATTTTGGGGTGGAATTTTAGGGATAAAAGCACCAAAAAATGTGGAATTCCAAGGTGTTTTCCTGAATTAATTCATGGATATACTTTTTTTTCCGTGTAAAATTCAACTTTGAGCATCTCCTGTGGGAGTTCGGTAAGTCCTGGGATTCTTCCTAAATTATTCCATTTTGGGATGGAATTTTAGGCATAAAAGCACCAAAAAACCCAAAATTCCAAGTTTTTATCCATGGATTTCTTTTTTCTTCCATGGGAAACCCAACTTCGAGCATCTCCTCAGGGAGTTCGGTAAGTCCTGGGATTCTTCCTAAGTTATTCCGTTTTGGGATGGAATTTTAGGCATAAAAGCACCAAAAAATGTGGAATTCCAAGGTGTTTTCCTGAATTAATTCATGGATATATTTTTTTTTCCGTGTAAAATTCAACTTTGAGCATCTCCTGTGGGAGTTTGGTAAGTGCTGGGATTTTTTCCTAAATTATTCCATTTTGGGACGGAATTTTAGGGATAAAAGCTTTTTAAAAAACCTGAATTCCAAGATTTTTATCCATGGATTTTTTTTTTTTCCATGGGAAACCCAACTTTGAGCATCTCCTGTGGGAGTTTGGTAAGTGCTGGGATTCTTCCTAAGTTATTCCATTTTGGGATGGAATTTTAGGGATAAAAGCACCAAAAAACCCAAAATTCCAAGTTTTTATCCATGGATTTCTTTTTTTTTCCATGGGAAACCCATTTTCGAGCATCTCCTGTGGGAGTTTGGTGAGTTCTGGAACTTTTTCCTAAATTATTCAATTTTAGGATTGGATTTTAGGGATAGAAGCACCGAAAACCCCAAAATTCTAAGTTTTTATCCATGGATTTCTTTTTTCTTCCATGGGAAACCCAACTTTGAGCATCTCCTGTGGGAGTTTGGTAAGTGCTGGGATTCTTCCTAAGTTATTCCATTTTGGGATGGAATTTTAGGGATAAAAGCACCAAAAAATGTGGAATTCCAAGGTGTTTTCCTGAATTAATTCATGGATTTTTTTTTTTTCCGTGTAAAATTCAACTTTGGGCATCTCCTGTGGGAGTTTGGTAAGTGCTGGGATTTTTTCCTAAATTATTCCATTTTGGGACGGAATTTTAGGGATAAAAGCTTTTTAAAAAACCTGAATTCCAAGATTTTTATCCATGGATTTCTTTTTTTTTCCATGGGAAACCCATTTTCGAGCATCTCCTGTGGGAGTTTGGTGAGTTCTGGAACTTTTTCCTAAATTATTCAAATTTAGGATTGGATTTTAGGGATAAAAGCACCAAAAAAACCCAAAATTCCAAGTTTTTATCCATGGATTTCTTTTTTCTTCCATGGGAAACCCAACTTCGAGCATCTCCTCAGGGAGTTTGGTAAGTGCTGGGATTTTTTCCTAAATTATTCCATTTTGGGATGGAATTTTAGGGATAAAAGCTTTTTAAAAAACCTGAATTCCAAGATTTTTATCCATGGATTTCTTTTTTTTTCCATGGGAAACCCAATTTCGAGCATCTCCTGTGGGAGTTTGGTGAGTTCTGGAACTTTTTCCTAAATTATTCAATTTTAGGATTGGAATTTTAGGCATAAAAGCTTTTTAAAAAACCTGAATTCCAAGATTTTTATCCATGGATTTCTTTTTTTTCCCATGGGAAACCCAACTTCGAGCATCTCCTGTGGGAGTTTGGTAAATCCTGGGATTCTTCCTAAATTATTCCATTTTGGGATGGAATTTTAGGGATAAAAGCACCAAAAAACCCAAAATTCCAAGTTTTTATCCACGGATTTCTTTTTTTTTCCATGGGAAACCCATTTTCGAGCATCTCCTGTGGGAGTTTGGTGAGTTCTGGAACTTTTTCCTAAATTATTCAAATTTAGGATTGGATTTTAGGGATAAAAGCACCAAAAAAACACAAAATTCCAAGTTTTTATCCATGGATTTCTTTTTTCTTCCATGGGAAACCCAACTTTGAGCATCTCCCGTGGGAGTTTGGTAAATCCTGGGATTTTTTCCTAAATTATTCCATTTTGGGATGGAATTTTAGGGATAAAAGCACCAAAAAATGTGGAATTCCAAGGTGTTTTCCTGAATTAATTCATGGATTTTTTTTTTTTTCCGTGTAAAATTCAACTTTGAGCATCTCCTGTGGGAGTTTGGGAAGTGCTGGGATTTTTTCCTAAATTACTCCATTTTGGGACGGAATTTTAGGGATAAAAGCTTTTTAAAAAAACTGAATTCCAAGATTTTTATCCATGGATTTCTTTTTTTTTCCATGGGAAACCCAACTTCGAGCATCTCCTATGGGAGTTTGGTGAGTTTTGGAACTTTTTCCTAAATTATTCAAATTTAGGATTGGATTTTAGGGATAAAAGCACCAAAAAAACCCAAAATTCCAAGTTTTTATCCATGGATTTCTTTTTTCTTCCATGGGAAACCCATTTTCGAGCATCTCCTGTGGGAGTTTGGTGAGTTCTGGAACTTTTTCCTAAATTATTCAAATTTAGGATTGGATTTTAGGGATAAAAGCACCAAAAAACCCAAAATTCCAAGTTTTTATCCATGGATTTCTTTTTTTTTCCATGGGAAACCCAACTTCGAGCATCTCCTCAGGGAGTTTGGTAAATCCTGGAATTTTTTCCTAAATTATTCCATTTTGGGATGGAATTTTAGGGATAAAAGCACCAAAAAAAGGCAGAATTCCAAGATTTTTTTCTCAATTTATGGATTTTTTTTCCATGGGAAACCCAACTTTGAGCATCTCCTGTGGGAGTTTGGTAAATCCTGGAATTTTTTCCTAAATTATTCAGTTTTAGGATGGAATTTTAGGGATAAAAGCACTAAAAACCCCCAAATTCCAAGATTTTTTTCCTAAATTAATCCCTGATTTTTTTTTCATCCATTCCCAGTCTGGTTTGCAGATTCCCAGCTGAAATTTATCCTGAGTTTTTATTTCTGATTTCCATTTCAATGAAATTAAAAATCTTGGATAATTTGAGTATTCCAGCAATGATATTATTATTTATTAATTTATATATTTATTAATTTATATTATTATTAATTTATATTATTATTTATTAGCTTATTATAAAATACTATAAGAATTATTCTATAAATAATTAATAAAATAATTAAATTTGAAATCTGAAATAGAACTAATATTGAAATATTTATAATTAATTTGAATTCTTTTAACAACTATTAACTAATAATTATCAGTGAATCACTGGTTAATTAAACAATAATAATTATTTTTAATAAACAATATTTATTAAGATACTTCAATAAAAAACCCCTATTCCTAATTTTAATTAATCCTAATTAAAATGAATTCATTTTAATGTGAATTCCTCCCTCCTAATTGGATTTAAGAGGGAAAATTCCCTTTAAAGAAAAAACCTGGAAAATTCAGGTCACAGGAAAGAAAACCCAGGAAAATAATTAATAAAATAATTAAATTAATGGGGAGATAATGAATATAAAAATATAATTACACTAAGGTAATTAATTTGAATTTTTTACAAATATTAGCTAATAATTATCAGTGAATCACTCATTAATCAATATTTATTAACATTTTAAAATGCATTAAAATATATATAAAAATACATAACAAAATTTATACTAAAATATATAAACACATGAAAATACTCTCTCCTAATCCTAATTTTAATTAATCCTCATCCTAATTAAAATTATTCCATTTTAATATGAAATCCTCACTCCTAATGGGATTTTAGAGGAAAAAAATTCCCTTTAAAGAAAAAAAAAAAAAAACCCTGGAAAATTCAGGTCATGGCAAAGAAAAACCCAGGAAATTTGGGGCAGGTGGAATAAAGAGCAGGAAAATCAAACTTGTAATTGAATTATAGATTATTAATATAAAAATAATTAATAAATTAAATTAGTATCTGGGTAACAAATATGAAAGATAATTTATATGGAAATATTTGTAATGCATGTGAGTAGTTTTTAGAAATAATAACTAAGAATGGAGAATTCAACCCCCCTCCCTCGTAATTAGTCTAATTAGTCTAATTTTGTAATTAAGGGGCTCTAGGGGAAAAATATGAAAATAGGAATAGAAGTTTTTTACTGGATTTGTGGAGGATTCCCAAAGCCTGACGGGGGGATCACAGGGTCTTGTGGATCTGTGTGCAAACAATAAAATAAAATAAAATAAAATAAAATAAAATAAAATAAAATAAAATAAAGTAAAAAATAAAATAAAATAAAATAAAATAAAATAAAATAAAATAAAAAATAAAATAAAATAAAATAAAATAAAAAATAAAATAGAAATAAAATAGAAATAATAAAATAAAAATAAAATAAAGTAAAAAATAAAATAAAATGTAATAAAATGTAATAAAATAGAAATAAAATAGAAATAAAATAGAAATAATAAAAATAAAATGTAATAAAATGAAATGTAATAAAATGTAATAAAATAAAATGAAATAGAAATAATAAAATAAAAATAAAATAAAGTAAAAAATAAAATAAAGTAAAATAAAGTAAAATAAAATAAAAATAAAATAGAAATAATAAAAATAAAATAAAATAGAAATGAAATAAATAAAATAAAATAAAATAAATAAAATAAAGTAAAAAATAAAATAAAATAAAATAAAAATAAAATAGAAATAATAAAAATAAAATGTAATAAAGTAAAATGTAATAAAATGTAATAAAATAAAATGAAATAGAAATAATAAAATTAAAATAAAATAAATAAAATAAAATAAAAAAAAAAAAAATAAAATAAAGTAAAATAAAATAAAATAAATTAAATAAAGTAAAATAAAATAAAATATGCTGACTTAGAAAGGCCAGGGAATAGAGAAGATGTGGAGAGAAAAATTGAAATAGAAACAAATTTCAAAGGATGGCCTTGCAAACAGACCAGATATTTTGGAGAAATAGAAGTGTGAAAGGTGAATATATGGAATATATAAATATTAAAATAGAGTTATGAAAGATGAATATATGGAATATATAAATATGAGAATAAAACTATGAGAGATGGATATATGGAATATAAAAATATTAAAATAGAGCTGTGAAGGATGAATATATGGAATATATAAGTATGAAAATGGAACAGTGAAAGATGAATATATGGAATATAGAAATATGAAAATGGAACTGTGAAAGATGAATATATGGAATAGATAAATATGAGAATAAAACTGTGACAGATGAATATATGGAATATAGAAATATTAAAATAGAGCTGTGAAAGATCAATATATGGAATAGGTAAATATGAAAATAGAATATTTAAATAGAATAAAATAGAATTGTAAAATAGAATTGTGAAAGGTGAATATATGGAATATATAAATGTTAAAATAGAGCTGTGGAAGATGAATATATGGAATATATAAATATGAGAAACAGTGACAGATGAATATATGGAATATATAAATATTAAAATAGAGCTGTGAAGGATGAATATATGGAATATGTAAGTATGAGAATAAAACTGTGAAAGACAAATATATGGAATCTAGAAATATTACAATAAATATTTCACTGGTGAAAGGTGCTGTAGAAAAACCCCCGTGGGGTGTTTTAACGGGCTCAGAAGCATTGGCAGCACGGTGTGCCAAAAGCTGAGAGGCCAAAAAACACTGAAAATGTGTTATAGTTAGGAAATTATTTGGATTAAAATCATTTTTCATGTAAATTTTTAGTATAAATTTTATAACAAAGTAAATGTCAAATAAATATAAACATAAATTTTAAATTATTATTATTTTAAATTATTTATTTAAATAAAGAAAATAAATATAAGCTATAAATATGATTTTTAAACTACTAATTTTAAAATATTTATTTAAATAAAGAAAATAAATACCAGTTATAAATAGAAATTCTAAATTATTGTTTTTAAAATATGTATTTAAAGAAATAAAATCAATAAAAACGATAAATAGAAATTTTGAATTATTATTTTTAAAATATTTATTTAAAAATAAAATAGAAACGATAAATAGAAATTTTAAATTCTTGTTTTTAAAATATTTATTTAAAGAAATAAAATAAATAGAAACTATAAATATGAATTTTAAGTTATTAATTTAAAAATATTTATTTAAAGAAATAAATAGAAACTATAAATATAAATTCTAAATTATTATTTTTTTAATATTTATTTAAATAAATAAAATAAATATCAATTGTAAACATAAATTTTAAGTTACTATTTTTAAAATATTTATTTAAAGAAACTAAGTATCAATTATAAATATAAATTTTAAATTACTATTTTAAAAATATTTATTTAAATTAAAAAAATATGAATTATAAATATAAATTTTAAATTATTCCTTTTTCATTATTTATTTAAAGAAATAAATCATAAAATCCCTAAATTATTTATTTACATCATTACTTCTAGATTATTCCTTCTTAAAAATTGTTTTTAAACTATTACTTCGAAATAACTAATCCACCTGGCTTGGACTATTTAATAAAATGTAATAACATATTTAATACAATTAAATAAAATAACTTCAATAAATTGCTTTGATTTAATAAAATCCCAACTTCTGGCTCCACCAAGCCACTGCTGCTGATTGCCGAGGCGAATTCCCGCGGGATTTGTCATTCCAGGCGACGCCGTGGTGCCCGTGGCCAAGTGTGACCTCAGGGAATACAACTCCCACCCCAAGGAGCTGCTGCCCCTCAAGGAATTCCTGGAATATTGGCGGGAATACATCGGGAACGGCCACAGCTCCCCCCGGGGCTGCCTCTACCTCAAGGACTGGCACCTGAGCAGGTCAGGGAGTCATCATTCCCGAAGAATTCCCGAAGAATTCCCAAAGAACGCTGGGAATGTTCGCCAGGGAATCCTCAGAGCCTCGTTC
>JANPWX010017256.1:0-10474 GCA_024734555.1 Trochalopteron elliotii
GGGATTTTGGGATCAGAATTTTTGGGATTTGGGGCTGGAATTGGGGTTGGAATTTTGGGGATTTGGGTTCGGAATTTCGGGATTGTACTGTTGGGATTTGGGCCTGGAATTTTTGGGATATGAGCTGAATTTGGGGTTGGATTTTTGGGATTTTGGGATTTTGGAATTTTGGATTTGGGGCTGGATTTGGGAAAAGATTTGGGATTTGGGAATTCAGGAATTGGGGCTGGAATTCTGGGATTTGGCATCAGAATTTTGGGATTTGGGCCTGGAAATTTTGGGATTTGGGATCAGATTTTTGGGAATTTGGGTCTTTAATTTTGAGGATTTGGGGCTGGAATTTTGAGAATTTCTTTTTTCAAGACTTTTTTTTCCTTGTTTATTCCCCACAGTTTTCGGGATGGTTCCATTCCTGAATTCCATCCTGGGGACTTTGCTGCCCATGCTGGGAATGGCCCGGGCGGATTCCATCAAATCCAACTTTTGTTACGGTAAAAAAATTCCCCCCCAAAAAACCTGGGAAAGGCTTCAAGGTCTGGGAATTTTGGGAATTCTGGGGGGGATTTAAATTTTTTAAAAAAATTATTTTAATTTTTTTTTAAATTTTTTTTGGAAGATTTGGGAATTTTTTGTGATTGTTTGGGGTTTTTTTTAGTTTTTTGGTTTTTGATTTTTTTTTGAATTTTTTTGGAATTTTTTAAAAAAATTTTTGGAAATTTTGGAATTTTTTTTATTATTTTTGGGAAAGTTTGTGGTCTCTTTTTGGAGCTTTTTAGAGTGTTTCGAGATATTTTAAAAATTCCTTAGAAATCAAAAACACAAATCCAAGAAAATCTCAAAAAATTAAAAAAAAATATCCAAAAAAGTCCAAAAAAAAAAAAGCAAAAAAAAAAATCCCCAAAACCACCCAAATTCCCCCCAAATTCCTAAATTTCCCATTTTTTTGCCCAGCTCTCCAACGTTTCAGCGAGAGCATCCAGGAATATTTGGCTGGGAAGGATCAGGCCCCCGACCCCACGATCCGCAGGGACGCCTTCGCCCACGAGCTGGGAACGGCCTTCGAGATCCTCTTCCACTCCTGGATCCAGCACAGGGAGCCCAAGGTGGGAATTCCAGGAAAATTTGGGATCAGGATTGGAATGGGATTGGGATATGGATTGGATCAGGATTGGGATGAAATCAGGATTGGGATTGGAAATCAGAACTGGGATTGGGATTAGGAATAGGATTGGGATGGGATCTGGATCAGGATTGGGATTGGGATTGGATCAGGATTGGATCTGGATCAGGACTGGGATTGGATCTGGATCAGGATTGGGATTGGATCAGGATTGGGATTGGATCAGGATTGGGATTGGATCAGGATTGTGATTGAATCAGAATTGGGATTGGATCTGGATCTGGATCAGGATTGGGATTGGATCAGGATTGGGATTGGATCAGGATTGGGATTGGATCAGGATTGTGATTGGATCTGGATTGGGTCTGGATCAGGGCTGGGATTGGATCTGGATCAGGATTGGGATTGGATCAGGATTGGGATTGGATCAGGATTGGGATTGGATCAGGATTGGGATTGGATCAGGATTGTGTCTGGACCAGGATTGGGATTGGATCTGGATCAGGACTGGGATTGGATCAGGATTGGGATTGGATCAGGATTGGATTGGATCAGGATTGGGATTGGATCTGGATTGGGATTGGATCTGGATCAGGATTGGGATTGGGATTGGATCAGGATTGGATCTGGATCAGGACTGGGATTGGATCTGGATCAGGATTGGGATTGGATCAGGATTGTGATTGGATCAGGATTGGGATTGGATCAGGATTGTGATTGAATCAGGATTGGGATTGGATCTGGATCTGGATCAGGATTGGGATTGGATCAGGATTGGGATTGGATCAGGATTGGGATTGGATCTGGATCTGGATCAGGATTGGGATTGGATCAGGATTGGGATTGGATCAGGATTGGGATTGGATCTGGATCAGGACTGGGATTGTATCAGGATTGGGATTGGATCTGGATCAGGATCAGGATTGGATCAGGATTGGGTCTGGATCAGGATTGGGATTGTGATTGGATCAGGATTGTGATTGGATCAGGACTGGGATTGGATCAGGATTGGATCTGGATCAGGATTGGGATTGGATCAGGATTGGGATTGGATCTGGATTGGGTCTGGATCAGGATTGGGATTGGATCAGGATTGGGATTGGATCAGGATTGGGATTGGATCAGGATTGGGATTGGATCAGGATTGTGATTGGATCAGGATTGGGATTGGATCAGGATTGGGATTGGATCAGGATTGTGTCTGGACCAGGATTGGGATTGGATCTGGATCAGGACTGGGATTGGATCAGGATTGGGATTGGATCAGGATTGGATTGGATCAGGATTGTGATTGGATCAGGATTGGGATTGGATCTGGATCAGGATCGGGATTGGATCAGGATTGGATCTGGATCAGGACTGGGATTGGATCTGGATAAGGATTGGGATTGGATCTGGATTGGGTCTGGATCAGGATTGGGATTGGATCAGGATCAGGATTGGGATTGGATCAGGATTGGATCTGAATTGAGACTGGGATTAGATCAGGATCAGGACTGGGATTGGATCAGGGTCGGGATTGGGATTGGATCAGGATTGGATATGGATCAGGATTGGGATTGGATCTGGATTGGGATTGGATCAGGATCAGGATTGGGATTGGATCAGGATTGGGATTGGATCAGGATCAGGATTGGGATTGGATCAGGATTGGGATTGGATCTGGATCGGGATTGGGATTGGATCAGGATTGGGATTGGATCAGGATTGGGATTGGATCAGGATTGGGATTGGATCAGGATTGGGATTGGATCAGGATTGGGATTGGATCAGGATTGGGATTGGATCTGGATCAGGATCGGGATTGGGATTGGATCAGGATTGAGATTGGATCAAGATCAGGATCGGGATTGGATCAGGATTGGGATTGGATCAGGATTGGGATTGGGATTGGATCAGGATTGGGATTGGATCAGGATTGGGATTGGATCAAGATCAGGATCGGGATTGGATCAGGATTGGGATTGGATCTGGATCGGGATTGGGATTGGATCAGGATCGGGATTGGAATCTTTATTAGGATCAGGATTGGGATCTTTATTAGGATAGGGATTGGGATGAAGATGGGATTGACATTGGAATCTGGATCAAAGTGAGGATTGGGAGCAGGAAAGGGATGGAATCAGGAATGGGATTGGGATTTTTGGGATTGGGATTTTTTGGGGATTGGGATTCCAAGGAACTGGGAATGGCCTTTGAGCTGCTCTTCCACTCCTGGATCCAGCACAGGGAGCCCAAGGAGGGAATTTTGGGAATTCTGGGTTTGGGAATTTTTTGGGATTTTGGATATTGGGACTAGGAATAGTATTGGGATCAAGATGAGGATTGGGAGTAGGATGGGATCAGGATTGAGGTTGGGATTGTCATGAAGAATAGGATTGGGATTGGATTGGGATCAGCATTGGGATCTGGATCAGGATTGGGATCAGGATCGGGATTGGATCAGCATTGGGATTGGGATCAGGATCGGGATTGGGATTGGATTGGGATTGGGATCAGGATCGGGATTGGGATTGGATCAGGATCGGGATCAGGATTGGGATTGTGAATAGGAATAGGATTGGAATGGGATCAGGATCAGGATCAGGACTGAGATTGGGATCAGGATCAGGATTCAGGTTGGGATTGGGATCAGGATCAGGTTGAAGATCAGGAATGGGATTGTGAATAGGAATAGGATTGGGATGGGATCAGGATCAGGACTGGGATTGAGATTGGGTTTGGGATCAGGTTTGGGATGGGATTTGGATCAGGATCAGGATTGGGATGAGGATGAGGAGTAGTATTAGGATGCGATGTGGATCAGGATCAGGATTAGGTTTGGGATCGAGATGAGGATTGAGATCGGGATCAGGATTGGGACTGGAATGGGATTGGGATCAGGATTGGAATCAAGATTGGAACGGGGTTGGCATTGGGATTGGTATCAACATGAGGATTGGGATCAGGAAAGGAATGGGATCATGGTCAGGATTGGATTGGGATCAGAATTGGTATTGGAATGGGATTTGGGATGGGATCAGTATTGGCATCAAGGTTGAGATTGGGATTTGAATCTGGATCAGGATTCGGTTTGGGGTTGGGATATGTGTGGGGATGGGTATCGTGATCACCATCAGGATTGGTGTGGGATTGGGATTAAGATTGGGATCGGGATTAGGATTGCAGTGGGATTCAGATTGGAAAGGGATTGGGATGGGGTCAGGATCAGGATTGGGATTGGGTTCAGGATTGAGGTTGGGATTAGGATCAGAATCGGGATTGGGATGGGATGAGGGTCAGGATCCACATTGGGATGGGATCAGGATCAAGACTGTGAATAGGAATAGGAGTGGGGTGGGATCAGGATCGGGATTGGGATTGTGAATAGGAATAGGAGTGGGGTGGGATGGGATGGGATCAGGATCGGGATTGGGATTGAGACTGGGATCAGGATCAGGATTGGGATTGTGAATAGGAACAGAATTGGGATGGGATCAGGATCAGGATTGGGATTGTGAATAGGAATAGGAGTGGGATGGGATCAGGATTGGGACTGAGATTGGGATCAGGATTGGGATTGGGATGGGATCGGGATCAGGATTGGGATTGTGAATAGGAATAGGAGTGGGGTGGGATGAGGATCAGGATTGGGATTGAGATTGGGATCAGGATCAGGATTGGGATTGTGAATAGGAACAGAATTGGGATGGGNCAGGATCAGGATTGGGATTGTGAATAGGAATAGGAATGGGATGGGATCAGGATCAGGATTGGGATTGAGATTGGGATTAGGAGTAGAAATAGGATTGGAATGGGAATGGAATTGGGGATCATGAATGGGACTGAGATAAGGAATATGACTAGGATGGGATCGCGATCAGAATTGGAATTGGGATTAGGAATAAGATTCTGATGGGATCTGGGTCAGGATCAGGACTGGGATTGAAACAGGATTGGGATTAGGAATAGGATTGGGATTGGAATTGGAATTGGGATCAAGACTGGGATTGGGGTTTGGGAATAAGAGTAGGATTGGCTTGAGATGAGGATCAGGATTGGGATCGGGCTCAAGACGAGGATTGGGATCAGGAATGGGATGTGATTTGGGATTGGGATTTGGGCTCGAGATCAGGATCAGGATCAGGATGGGATTGGTAGTAGAAAGGGATCAGGATTTGGATTGGGATTGGGATTGGGATTGGGATTGGAAGGGGATTGGAATTCCCAGGAATTCGGAGCCACCTTTTCCCATTGGAATTCCAGGATTTTCCCATTAAAATTTCCAAGATTTTCCCATTGGAATTCCAGGATTTTGCCATTGGATTTCCAAGATTTTCCCATTGGAATTCCAGGATTTTCCCATTGGATTTCCAGGATTTTCCCCTTGGAATTCCAGGATTTTCCCATTAAAATTTCCAAGATTTTCCCATTGGATTTCCAAGATTTTCCCATTGGATTTCCAAGATTTTCCCAGTGGAATTCCAGGATTTTCCCATTGGATTTCCAAGGTTTTCCCATTGGAATTCCAGGATTTTCCCATTGGATTTCCAAGATTTTCCCATTGGAATTCCAGGATTTTCCCATTGGAATTCCAGGATTTTCCCATTAAAATTTCCAAGGTTTTCCCATTGGAATTCCAGGATTTTCCCATTGGATTTCCAAGATTTTCCCATTGGAATTCCAGGATTTTCCCACAGAAATGCCAGGATTTTCCCATTAAAATTCCCTCTTCTTCCGCTTTTTTTCCCTGGGTTTTCCCTTTTTTTTTTCCTGGATTTTCCCATTAAAATTCCAGGATTTTCTCATTAACGTTCTGAGATTTTCCCATTAAATTTCCCAGATTTTCCCAATATAATTCTGGAATTTTCCCATTGAAATTCCCAAATTTTCCCATTATAATTCCCAAATTTCCCCATTAAAATTCCCACATTTCCCCATGAAAATTCCCAAATTTTCCCCTGAAAATTCCCAGATTTTCCCTTTTATTCCCAGGTGCGTGTGGCCGTGGTGGAGGCTCTGGGCCCCATGAGCTCCTTAATTCCCGAGGAAAAGTTGGAAGAGCAACTCCCAAAAATCCTGCCTGGAATTCTCAGCCTCTACAAGAAACATCCGGAGCCTTTTCCCATCTCCAAGGTCTGGGAATTCTTTTCCCAAATTTCTGGGGGTTTCCTGGTTTTTCCCTGAATTTTCCCTGATTTTCCCTGATTTTCCCTGATTTTTCCTGGATTTTTTTAGGATTTTTCCTGATTTTTTAGGGATTTTTCCCAATTTTTTCCCCAACTTTTCTCAAATTGTCCCTGAATTTTTCCCAAACTTTTCCTGATTTTTTCCCAATATTTTCCTTATTCCTTCCCTGAATTTTTCCTGATTTTTTTCCCAAAGTTTTCCTGATTTTTTCCCCATTTTTTCGCAAACTTTTCTGATTTTTTGCCAAACTTTCCCCAAATTTTCCCTGATTTTTTCCCAAACTATTCCTGAATTTTTCCTGAATTGTTCCTGAATTTTTCCCAAATTTTTCCCGAATTTTTTCTGATTTTTTCCTAAACTTTTCCCGAATTGTTCCTGATTTTTACCCCAAATTTTCCTGAATTTTCCCTGATTTTTCCCGAATTTTTCCCCAACTTTTCCTGAATTTTTCCCAGATTTTCCCTGATTTTTCCTGAATTTTCCCTGATTTTTTTCCTAAACTTTTCCCGAATTGTTCCTGAATTTTTCCCCAAATTTTCCTGAATTTTNGATTTTTCCCTGATTTTTCCCTGATTTTTTTCCTAAACTTTTCCCGAATTTTTCCTGATTTTTTCCCCAACTTTTCCCAAATTTTCCCTGATTTTTCCCTGATTTTTTCCCCAACTTTTGCTGATTTTCCCATTTATTTTCTCTGCAGAGCCTGTGCCAGATCCTGGAGTCGTCGGTGGCGATCGGCAGCCGCAGTTTGGAGTCGCAGCTCGAGTCGCTCCTGGGGACGTTGTTGGGGCAGGTCAGGGAATTCCCACCTGGAATTTTAACCCAGAAATTTGGAATTTTCCTCTTCCCAAACCCTGGAATTTTCCTGGATTTTTCCGGGAATTTTTCCTGAAATTTTCCTGGAATTTTCTTGGATTTTTCCTGGAATTTTCTTGGATATTTCCTGAATTTTCCTGGAATTTTCCTGGATTTTTCTTGAATTTTTCCCTGGGTTTTTCCTGTTAATTTTCCTGGATTTTTCCTGGAATTTTCCTGGAATTTTCCTAGAATTTTTCCTGGATTTTTCCTGGAATTTTTGCTGGAATTTTCCTGGAATTTTCCTGTTAATTTTCCTGGATTTTTCCTGGATTTTTCCTGGATTTTTCCTGGAATTTTCCTGGATTTTTCCTGTAATTTTCCTGGATTTTTCCTGAATTTTTCCTGGATTTTTCCTGGCATTTTCCTGTAATTTTCCTGGCATTTTCCTGAATTTTTCCTGGAATTTTCCTGTAATTTTCCTGGATTTTTCCTGTTAATTTTCCTGGAATTTTCCTGGATTTTTCCTGGGTTTTTCCTGAATTTTTCCTGTAATTTTCCTGGAATTTTCCTGAATTTTTCCTGGAATTTTTCCTGTTAATTTTCCTGTTAATTTTCCTGGAATTTTCCTGTTAATTTTCCTGGATTTTTCCTGATTTTTTTCCTGGAATTTTCCTGGAATTTTTCCTGGAAATTTTCCTGGAATTTTCNGCCTGGAATTTTCCTGTTAATTTTCCTGGATTTTTCCTGGATTTTTCCTGACATTTTCCTGGATTTTTCCTGGATCTTTCCTGGAATTTTCCTGTTAATTTTCCTGTTAATTTTCCTGGACTTTTCCTAGAATTTTCCTGGAATTTTCCTGAATTTTTCCTGTGATTTTTTTCTGATTTTTTTGCGGATTTGATTCTGATTTTTCTCCAGTTTTTCTGTGATTTTTCTCTGATTTTTGTGAATTTTTCTTTAATTTTTTCAGATTTTTTCTCTGATTTTTTTTCCTGCATTTTTCTCTGATTTTTTGGGATTTTTCTTTGGTGTTTTTCCGGATTTTCCCCAGATTTATCCAAGATTTTTTTCTGATTTCTCCCCTGATTTTTCCCAAATTTGTCTGACATTTTTCTCTCATTTTTCCTGGACTTTTCCTGATTTTTTTCCTGATTTTTCTGCATTTTTCCTGATTTTTTCCTTGATTTTTCTGGATTTATCCTGGATTTTTCTATGATTTTCCACAGGTTTTTCCTGGATTTTTCTATGATTTATTTCCTGATTTTTTCTGGATTTGTCCTGGATTTTTCTAGGGTTTTTCCCAGATTTTTCTCTGATTTTCCCCCCAGTTTTTCTGTGATTTTTGTCTGATTTTTCCCCAGAAATTTGGGAATTTTCCTCTTCCCAAACCCCTGGAATTTTCCAGGGGTTTTAGTGGATTTATCCTGGATTTTTCCCAGATTTTTCCTGGCATTTTCTCTGATTTTCTGTGGATTTTTTATAGATTTCCTCTGATTTTTCCCAGATTTTTCCCAGATTTTTCTCAGATTTTTCCCAGATTTTTCCAGGATTTTTCTCTGATTTTTTCAAGAATTTTTCCAGGATTTTTCCTGGAATTTTTTTTGATTATTCCCAATTTTTCCTGCATTTTCCCCAGATTTTTCTCAGATTTTTCCTGGATTTTTCTTTGATTTTTCCTGAATTCTTTTCTGATTTTCCCCAGTTTTCCCAGGATTTTTCTCTAATTTTTCCCCAGACATTTGGAATTTTCCTCGTCCTAAACCCCTGGAATTTTCTGGGAATTTTCCTGGATTTTTCCTGGATTTTTCCTGGATTTTTCCTGAATTTTCCCTGGATTTTTCCTGCATTTTTCCTGAATTTTTCCTGGATTTTTCCTGGATTTTTTCTGGAAATTTTTTGGATTGTTCCTGGAAATTTCCTGGATTTTTCCTGGAATTTTCTGGGAATATTCCTGGATTTTCCCAGATTTTTCCTGGAATTTTCTCTGATTTTTTCAGGATTTTTTTCTGACTTTTTCCTCATTTTTCTGGGATTTTTCTTTCATTTTTCCTGGATTTTTCTGGGATTTTTCTCTGACTTTTCTCGGATTTTTGCACAATTTTTCCCTGAATTTTCCTGGATTTTTCCGGGATTTTTCCCGGATTTTTCTCCGATTTTTTGGTGAATTTTTCTTCAATTTTTCCCAGATTTTTCAGGGATTTCCCTGGATTTTTCCCAGATTTTTCCCCAATTTTTCTGGGATTTATCCTGGATTTTCCCCTGATTTTTCCAGGATTGTTCCCACATTTTTCCCGGATTTTTCCCGGATTTTTCTCTGATTTTATTCAAGATTTTTTGAGAATTTTTTTCTGGTTTTTCCCCAGATTTTCCCAGATTTTTCCCAGATTTTTCCCCAATTTTATTTGGTTTTTCCAAATAAAATTTTTCAGATTTTTCCTGGATTTTTCCGGGATTTTTCTTTGCTTTTTCTTTGATTTTTGGGGGATTTTTTTTGATTTTTCTTTGTTTTTTCTGGGATTTTTCTTTGCTTTTTTCTTTGCTTTTTCCTGGATTTTTCCAGGATTTTTCTGTGGATTTTTCCCACATTTTCCTCTTTTTCCATGATTTTTCTTCTGCTTTTCCCATATTTTTCCAGGATTTTCACTGTATTTTTTCTATATTTCTCCTGTATTTTTTTGGGTCTTTTCCTGGATTTTTCTAGGATTATTCCAAGATTTTTCCTGGATTTTTCCAAGATTTATTTTGGTATTTTTTCCTGCATTTTTCCAGGATTTTTCTCATCATTTTCCTGAATTTTTCCAGGATTTTTTTCATATTTTTCCTGTATATTTCCAGGATTATTCCAGAATTTTTCCAGCATTTTTCCCAGATTTTTCTTTGATTTTTCCTGGATTTATTTTGGGTTTTTTCCCTGTATTTTTCCAGTATTTTTCCCATCATTTTCCAAGATTTTTCCAGGATCATTCCAAGATTTTTCTTGGATTTTTCCAAGATTTATTTTGGGTTTTTTCCTGGATTTTCCCAGGATTTTTCCAATATTTTCCTGATATTTTCCCCATGCTTTTCTCTTTTATTTCCCATATTTTCCCCCATATTTTCCCCCATATTTTTCCATTTTCCACCAACTTTTCCCATATTTTCCCCCAATTTTTCCCCAATTTTCCCCCTATTTTCCTCATATTTTTCCCTTATTTTTCCCATAGTTTCCCCCAAATTTTCCCTAATTTTTCCTCTATTTTCCCATATTTTCCCCATATTTTTCCCCTATTTTCCCCATATTTTTCCCCTATTTTCCCCACATTTTCCCCCTATTTTTCCCATAGTTTCCCCCAATTTTTTCCTGATTTTCCCCCAATTTTCCCCCAATTTTCCCCCAATTTTTCCCCAATT